>JAAAKG020108668.1:0-15561 GCA_010014905.2 Druon quercuslanigerum | reverse complement strand
TATCTCTCTCTCTCTCTCTCTCTCTCTCTCTCTCTCTCTCTCTCCGTCCTTCTCTCTTCGCCCCTCTCTCCTCAATCACCCTCTATCATGTGACCTCAGCCTCTCTGTGACCTCTTATATACCAAAAAGATGTTGTAAGAAAGCGTTAATTGATGATCCCTTTTCAAAGTTCCACCCTCCTGGTTCAAATCATGCCCTCATGAATTTTTTATAGGGGAGTGGCTTCATTTTCACATTACACTCGGGCTGCTTTAGGTGCGTTGGATGCATTGTAAATGATGGTGGGTCCCTTTACCTTGTAGATTAATTTTCCGCATGGCGTAGTGAGCAGGATGAGACGAATCACGTTATTGAATCTGCATCTCCATAGTAGAAATAGAACCACTATGGCCAGACTAGTATAACCGAGTCGTTTCAAGATTCGTGTACTTGTAGTCCACCAGGAGTAGCTTCGGCAAGCTGTTAGGAGGGAATCAAGGTCTGCTTAGACAGTTGCCAAATTATGTGCGGAAGCTTTGAGTTGCTGTAAATTTAAATGGATGTTGGAAAAATGTGGCTGAGGTGTATTGTCGGTTTGCAAAATATCACTTCTAATTTAGTCAAATTAAATGTAATTTGTTGTTGTTTTACAGTGTTTTTTCTGGAATAGTAAGTAGCAGCAGAAAACGTTAGCAGGATTGGAATAAATGGCTAGATACACCATTCATATCCCTTAGAGGAACTCTATGTATAATCCGTAGTGATTTTTATATATTTTTTCTGACAGGTAGCCCCTTGATTAGTTAATAACCCTCCGATGCAAGATATCTCAGCATGGATCTGTTTAATTGTTTCAGATATTTGGCAAAAATGCAGTTCCCCATATTAACTCATTTATCTTCATTGATAATTGTGTAAACTAATCCATCTTCGGATAAGGCGATGGGTTTTTCTTGTATCCCATCGAAGAAATAAGAATTGAACATATCGTGTTGCGGAAATGCGATGTAACGAGCTACATGAAAGATTTGTGCCTAAGGATTTGAAGTGTGTATTTTTTAAATTAATTTGTTTTTAAATAATGTAACATCAATTTTACTAATATTCGAATAGAGGATGTAGTTCTCTTTGGTTAGTGGATAGGGTATGATGCGTGGAATATTGTTTTGAATTGAGGAAATAGATTTCATAAAATCTAAAGATGTTACTAATTCTGGCATATTATTGGCCTTTAGGACGTTTGTCGCATCAGTCAATGATCCTGCAAATCTGAATTTTGTAATAAACTTGTTTTATTTTTGATTAGAACCGCTATGTCCTTTGTTTTTTTATACACTTCGTCGATGTCATTGCTTATTTTTTCAGCATCGCTTGCGCTCTTCGTGCCGAATAAATACTTTGTTGCTGTTCCGATGAAGTTGAATAATCCTCTTCTTTCTCTTTTGTGGGAAATTGACTTGATGTCTTCATGTTTATTGAAAAGTTTATTGATACGCTTTCTCAATGTCTCGATGGGTTTTTGCATGGTACATTTTACGGTTAATGATGTACAAAATGTTCAAGGAACAGATTTAGTTCCATGTCTCGTGATACAACTGCATCTTGAATAAGGGTTATTGGCATATCGGTGTGTTGACTGGTTCGAGATTGTATTTTCCTTCGATGATCTGTGTCTAAAAGAAGTCTTATTGGTCAGTGGGCCTTAATATTTTAATTTGATCATAATGTCTTATCTGTTTTTTTCCTTGTCGATATATACTTACTGTTCTCATTTCCTGTTCTCTTAATTTTCCCTTGATTCACCTCTTTTGATTGCTGAATTCTATCCCGTGCATCTTGTTAAATATAATTTCTTTTTTCCCTCTGCATTTCCACAATTTCTTCTTCCTTTTAATTTGTTGATATAATTTTCCCATATAATAGTTCCTCTCATGCATATGAAGTAGTAGTGTGTGGTCTCCAATTATAAATTTTTGTGGCCATCATGACTTTCTCGTCAGTATCTTTATCTCTCATGCTGGTGCTCAGATTATTGATAGTTTTAATTACGCGTTCAGCAATTCCATTACTCTCAGGGTGTCGAGCGGATATTCTAATTCTTTCTACCTGAACACTTTCTAATAGCTGCTGTAATGGTTTTTCTTCAAATGAGATTTCGTTGTCCAAATGATATTTTTGTTTGAAGGAACCATATCAAAAAAAGTCTTTGAATACTTGATCTATTCTTTGATTGTTCATAGGAATTTTTCTCAAATATCGTGATAAACTATCCTCGATTGCTAAAAACGTTTTATCTTCGAGAGAGAATTTGTCTGCGTTAAGGATAAGGAAGGGATATTTAGCGGGTTCTATTATAACTTCGTCTGTTCATATTCTCCTTTTGTTATTCTTTAGAGAGCAAACAATGCAACTTTTTACATATTCCTGGCTTTGAGTTATCATATTTGGCCAAAAATGTTGTTGTTGGATGACTCCTAACATTTTGTCTGTGGCCCAGTGCCCTTTTTCGCACAATCCGCGGGTGCATATATTTTTTTCTGATTCTCTGTGTGATGTTCATTAATTCAAGTGCTAAGAAAATATATCTTGTCCCGGATTGAGATCCTGATTCGGTTGACCAATTGGTTAACTCAATTACTTGTGGTTCTTCTGCTTGCTTATGATTCCAAAATATTTCCGCGAGATTTATGAAACTTTCTGGAGTTCACCATAATTTTCGGGTATTTTTTGTGAGTTAACTCGTGAAAAGAATATTGTGTCATTATTTATTATAGGGATTGGTCCGTCATGGAATTTCTTTGGTCTATCGAAATCGTTGGTTATGTAATTTCTTCCGGGTCCAATCTGATCTTTGAATTCTATATCTGTCATTGACTTTAACAGAATTCTTGTAGTATTTTTACTGAATGAAGTTGAGATGATTGGGTGATCAAACATTTCTTCATGTATTGAGACGAGTCGCTTCCTGAATCCATTAGAACATCATGTAGACTGAATTCTGTTAGAGGACTTAGATAGGGTATTTCATGAATTGTCCCTGGCTGCGGTTTATTCGTCTCATTTATTGAAAAAGCTCTACTTAGCGCATCAGCGTTTCCGTTTTTCTTATCCGGTTTATAAATTTCTTCTATTTTATAATCAGTCAGTTTCTGGATTATACGGAAGATTCTGGAAGACATGTTGTCGTGTTTTGCGCTTAGTAATCCTTTGATAGGTTGAGGATCTATATAAAATTTGAAATTTTGTCCATAAAGCAAGTGACGATATTGCGTTATTCCCAATGTTATTGCTACAATTTCCTTTTCTGTTGTGGAAGAATTTCTTTCTGCAGGATTCAAGCTTCTGCTTGCAAAACTTACTGGATGTTCCTTGCCTTGGTCATCCAATTGACTCAGAACGACTTCTAAACCTTCGTTAGTGGCATCCGTACATAAAATAAAAGGTTTGGATAGATCTGGATATTTTAGACGTGGATGCGATGTTGATAAAGTTTTTAATTTATGAAATATGTTTTGACAATCTGTTGTCCAATTAAAGGGAATATTTTTTCCTTTTAAATGATTTAAGAGATAGGCAATCTTAGCAAGGTAATTGACATATGTCTGGTTAAATAATTAACTTGGTTTCATGCAGACGAGTGAAGACTGTTCTTAAATTCTGAAGGAGTTCCTTTTTTGTGTTCCCAATTACTATTAAGTCATCCAAATATATAAAACATGTATTGCAAATCAGACCTTGCAATTTAAAATACACCATCGTTCGATATGTACATGGCGCGTTAATCAAACCCATTGGCATTCTAACCCACTCCCAATGACCTTTATGGGTAGAAAAACAGTTTTCTCGATATCTTCGGAAGCTACTGCCACATGACAGAAACCGTAGGCCATACCATAACAATATATGAATTTTGTTTGCCCTAACATACAGAGGATCTCCTCTATCGATGGTAGCGGGTAATTATCTTGAGCAGTAAATTCGTTTAATTTTCTACAATCCATGACAAGCCTCCATTTTTGCTTGCCAGTAGAATGTCATTTCTTTTTCACCAGCGGGACGTTTGCTTGGTACGGAGAAAAAGAAGGTCTAATTAGTCCTTTATCTTTATATTTTTTAATTTGTCTCTCTATTTCGTGTTGAAATAATATTGGACGTTTGTAGAGTGGGGTATTGATTGGTTTGTCTGTAGTTAATTTAATGTGGTGTTCTACATCTGTAACCATTATCATTTTTTTAATTTTCCTGCAGGTGGAAAGGTGAACTTTCGTATAGCAGTTCTTTTATTCACTGGTTATTGTCGAGTTTTCGGGAAATATAAAAAATTGGAATTATTTGAAGTTTTATATACCAAACTTTTGGAAGTTTTTTTCGTTGATCTTGGTCAATTTTTTCATTTAGGATTTTCGAAATCAATATCTCTTTGTGTATTGAACTCGCAGTCTTTCTTCTGAATAGATATTTACCTCTCACTTGATTTCTTAATGGCTCAATAACCAAATCTTTTCGCTTTATTTCTACCTCTTGGTTTTCACCAATTGCATTTACTGTTAAAACTAGTGTGACTCCCTCATCGCTTCTATAAATATCTGGCGAAATTTCTTTACCGCTGATAGTGCAATCTGCTTCTGGTAATTCCAACCTAATTTCTTTACACGAGGGTCTGACGTGAAAGATAATGGGATTATAATCACCATGCATAAGAATGGAAATATGCAGGATGTCCAAAGAATCTTGGATAAAGTTAATCTTTGCCTTATTAGCTGTTAGCCAATCTCTACCCAAAATGCCATCGTATTCGGTTGGGAAATTACTTTGACGACAAAGAATTTATGTTCAACTAAACACTGAGTTTTAACATATTATTCCGGACTTCCTGACTTTACCAGGAGTCCTCGTCGACTCCTATATCTTCGTAATTGTATGAGGATGTAGGGATGTCCTCCGTCGTTTCTTCTTTGTAATAAAATTCTTCTTGGTCTTGTATTTCCTGCTGGTAAATGTCCGTTTGCTTCTCCTGAATTTCTTCTATTACATAAGCTTGCCTCGGGGGTCCTTGGTTTTTCCTGGTCGTAGCTGAAAATTTTCTTTCCTGGCCGCATTTTATTTGGAATAATATTTATCATCTTGATGTCCTATTTTCTTACAGTATCCGCAGGTGACCTGAATGGAATTTTCCTTTTTTCTTCTGCGGGTTTATAATATTGTTGCGAGGTGAATCGAGTTGGTGCCTGTCGTGTTATCTTTCGCTGCTGAAGATGGTTATAGTTTTTATTCCGTTCTTTTTCTCGGTTTATGTATTCTTTTTCTTCTTGTAATGCTATTTGATAAGCGTTGTTTAGTCGCTTCGGTCCGGAGTAGGCTACTTTGCTGCTAATTTCATTTCTTAGCCCATTATTGAACTTTTTACCCGTACTAATTCCTCCTTCCGACATTCATAGTCCTTAAATTCTGCAGGGCTGTAGTCTAATCTCTTGGTAAAGACGAATATAAAATTGTGCTTTCCCATTGATCATTTGACATGTAGTATTTCTTTCGTGCTGCAGCTGGGCTAGATTCTTACCTCAGGAATAGAACTCAATTACCAGAGCTTCTGATAATTTGTTTGCCGTTAGTGGTGGTAAAATTTCTCTCGCAACTCTTTGAGCTCCCCCTTTCAATTTCCAAGCTCGAATTCCCCTCATAGATTCTTCGGAAAGGGCATACTTTATTTCTTGACTTGTGGAATTTTGGAATATTGCCTCGATGAGTCCTCGAGGATCGTCCTTGAAAGCCTCTACTTCTTGTAATCCGTCAAATTCCATTATATTCTTCAATAGATTGTCCAACAATTTCCTATCTTCTTTTGCAATCATATAATGGGCGTTAGGAACGAAGAATATTCTGTCCGTATGTGTTTCCCTCAGCTGTGCCTGTGGATTCTGAGCTTCTTCTCATTTAAAATTGAACTGAGCAAATTGTTCTTCAGCTTGTCTTAGCGCATTTTTCATTTCAAAAAATTGATTTTGCAATTCCTCAGGGGTTAGACTCGCGATATTTTCTCCTGACAGAAACCTTCTCAATAAACTTGTGAAACCTAACGGGTACGTAATTTTTACTACGAGCTTGTTTTGTAAAATGTAAATTAGTTACCGTGGTTTTCTAGAAGTTAGGGCTAATCGTACCTGAACTTATTTCAGAATTGGTTTTACTGGACGTTTCACTCCTAATAGCCTTAATTGCGTCACGATATCCACCGAACATACACTTTTTACTTAAAGACAAACTTTGCACATTTATAGTTTTATTTAGATATGTTTTCGTTGGTTTTATAACATTCTTTTATTTTATCGTGATATATTGCAACGTAATGTTTTGCTTGTAGCAAAATATTGTGTATATTTAAAATGGGTTTGTGAGGCACTTATGAATAATTTCCTGTCTGGGAATTTTCTTTATTCAAAACTTTTATAGGTTGAAATAACACATTTAAAGACTTCCCGAGAGCAGTAGTATTATAATTCTCATCCTCTCTAGTTTCCTTAGGGAAGCGATTGTTGCCCGCCTTCTCCAATCTGCATGTCGGCAGAAAAAGTTGATGAGAAGAGTTTGGGTCTTGAAGAGTATCGGAGATTCCTTTTAATGCAGATTCTGAACAGCCAGTTGTTGGGGTGTCCTTTTGGCGCTTTCTTGATGCGAGTCTTTCACCATGAGATGCAGTCCAGCCAGTTTCTCAGGAACAAAGGGTTTTTTGCTGCCTAACGTGTCGCGACTGGTTCTATCACGGTCGCCAATTTGCGATCCAGAATTCCAAGAAAAGGAATATTACTTTTGGAGACTTTTTAGGATTAAGTACAAATTCAATATTTATGTGTACAGGGTTTCTGCCTCATGATACAAAAGTGTGAGTGCCAAGGTGTCAATAGGCCAGACCTCTAATATACCAAAAAGATGGCGTAAGAGGGTGTTAATTGATCACCCCTCTTCGTATCTCTCCAAGAGCTACCTCCTCCTTCATATGCATCGCTTTACTCACCTTGTTCTCTACACTAGACTATTATGTGCGCGCGCGAACACGCGCTTCTTTTGTATTAATTTTTATCATTTACCAAATTTTCAATTAACTATTTAGCTGTTAAAAATTTTTACCATCCAAACATTTACTGAATTATAATCTGAAGTAATGTATTCAATGAATCCATGTAATGTAGAATTTACTATTTCTATTAGTAATATCAAAGAGCGACATATCATTCGAAGATTTTAGTGCACGATATGTTAATTTAATATTGTAAAAAACGTAACTTTTGTGAAATGATAGTTGCTATAAAATCATTAGAAACAATATTATTGGAAATAATATTCCGATCCGATACTCAGCTAACGCAATAAAAATCATTCAACTTATAATTTCATTGATAAGCTTGAATAATTCAGAAACACAACAGCTTACTACATCACATCGCTAAATTTAATTTCTGAATATAGTAATTAATAATAACCTTTTACACTAATTCAAAAAAACGTGTAAATATAATTTTGAAGATTGAATTCAGATACTCGTTCCATAAAAAAATAAGGATTTCAAAAAAGCATATAATTAAAATACAGACAGGTTAAAAATAAATAAACTTTTATTGTACAAATGATATCAAATATTCAATCACATAACCTTAAAATAAGAAATTAATTTTTGTTTCTATACAGAGAAAAATTAAAGTTCTATCTGAACTTTATTTAATGTTGTAAAAAAATCAGCTAATAAGCAATTAATCGGTTCATAATAATAAAAACATTAAAGAATTCTTTTCAGTTAATGATCCAAATAATTTTTATTCTACATTTTTTAGGAAATTTGGTTTATTTATAACATTTCACGCTATTCAAGGGAAAATAAAAATATATTCGTACATAATTTCGAAATAAAAATTCAGATTCTCATTTCAAATCGCAAAACTTTAAAAAATAATTTAACTGGAATGGAGGTATTCTAAACTTTCACAAAATTGTATTATGCTGATTATGACCCATATTCACTTGCATAAAATTTAAGTGAATAATAAATATATGTTACTCAAATAAAAGAAATTACAAATCAATCTTTATGTAATTTAATATTCGGAAAAAAATCAGCTAATAATTAATTAATGTATTCATAACGTGAAAAGCATGAAACTATAATTTTCATGTAGACATTAAAATAATGTTTATTCTATTTTTATTTGACTTTTACTTTCACTTCTAAAAATTTGATTTATGAGTAACCTTTTATACTAATTTCAGGAGCAATTAGAACATATTAATGTATAAATTAAAAAATTGAATGCAAATACGCGCTTCACAACATCAGCATCATTTAAAAATTATGTAATTGAAATAGGGATGTTTTAATATGAATAAAGTTTTATTATGCAAATTATATACAATATTCAATTATATAACCTTCGGATAAATAATTATTTTATGTCATCTACTTTCAAGAAAATAAACTTTAATCTTTATTTAATTTAATATTTTGAAAAAATTATTCAGCTAATAATTAATTAATTGTTATACAATATGAGACTTTTATTTCTTAAAACTTTATTTATTATTAAAATTTTGAACTTATTCCAGAAAACATAAGTTTTAATAGAATCAATTGGTATTTAGTTAATTAGTTCACAACATAAAAATCATAAAAGAATCATTTTCGTTGCATTATTTTAATAATTTTTACATTACATTTTCTGTAAATCTGAAACAGCATTTCTATGTATTTAATTTATTAATAACCTCAAAAACTAATTTTTTTAATTAAACTTATTTACTTATAATTTTGAAAAATGAATTTAGATACTCATTTTACTCATTTCATCCACATGTAATTCAATATTGCAGTAAAAATTAACCCGCTAAAAATTAATTAAATATTTCATAACATAATAAGCCAAAAGCAGTTATTTGCATTGAAAAAATCAAACTATTTCGAATTTTATATATTTTTTTAATTTTAGATTTAAATCCTGAATGTTTTTATGTCATTGAAAATAATACCAGAAAATGTAGGTTTTAACATATTTATTTAATAAATTTTAAATCATCTCAAAAAAAGCATTAAACCATTATTTACATTAAAAATGATAATAATTTAAAGCTTTAAAAAATTATTCTTATTGAAACATTCAAATAACTTTCACTTTACAGTTGTATAAATTTTAACTTTCCTTTACTTAAATTTAATTAATTATAGGCTCTTAACTAATTCTATAAAATGTGAATTTTAGCAAAATCGATTAATAACACAGGACCACAAAAAATGAGTGGAGGGTTCCCTAAACCGGACCAAGTGGATTATATGTTTTTTGGGTCGCTGAAACTGAATCCTAAGCCTGTTTTGCTCCATCACGTCAGCGTTTTTTTCTAACCTCAAAAAACATCCTGAAACTATAGAACCCAGCAATATCAACCCTTAAGCCATACAACCGTATGTCTTCACAGCTCAATAACCTTGAGGTCGATAACCTAGAACTCTAAAACCCATAACCTCAAAATTTGTAACATCAAAACTCATAAATCTCAAATACCAATAAACTTCAAACCCAAAATGCAGCAAAAAAAACAAACAAAAAACTTAGACGCAAATCTGAAACCTCCATTTCGGGGAGTTTTAGCTTTATAATTTCATACATCCACCACTTCATAACCTCAAAACACATAAGCTCCATAACCCTGTAGTGAATCACAAGAAAATTGCATGTCCCAATATAAGTCCGAATTATGTAGAATTAAATATCATAACTCCACATCCCCATAACTTCATACAACCTCATACCTCAAAACTCCACAACCCCAAAAGTCCAGAATCCTAATAGGCCAAAACTTAATAGCCGTATAACCCTGAAGCTCCAATCTTATAGCCCCAAAACCGTAACATCAAAAAGACCTACAAGTGAGTGTTCAAAAGTCCGTGATCTCAGAAAGCTACAATCAAAACTTTTGCTCGAGACTTAATTCTTGTTTTGCAGAAATTCGAATGGTCAATAAGGTCCAGACTTTCTGCATCGTAATAACCTGCATTTAACGATACCCAGGAACAACGACTTGGATGTAGCAGGCTTCTGTTTCCTTTGAGGTACTTAATTTGCATGAGTCACCTCGCCTCTCACGATTCGGGGTGCTTGATTTACGTACATAAAAGCTTTGCTCTCCGTAGTATTTATTGCTTTGACAAATTATTTTACAAGTCCCAACTTTATATGCAATGTTGGCAGGATTACTTTATCTGCTAGTATTAGGCTCTTTTTTTTGGCCTAATAAAATGGTCATTATTTTTAAATCTCCACATATTTTCCACTTGTGTTTAACGTAATCTAATTTTGCGAGTACGAAGCAAAGGTTGTGGTACTCCTCATTTAACATAACCGAATGACCAGTAGGTAGCGGATCAAGATGGTTGCCATTATGTAGTGAGACTGCTTTTAAATTACGTGTTGAAGAATCTATAAATAGAAGCCAGTCTTTAGCTTCATAAGAAATTTTATACTCATAGTCATTAAGCTCTTCTTGAGTGAACCCATTGGGATTTTTATCAGCCTCGTCTTCTGATTCTTCTGATGTTTCATCGTTCATTTCTATATCTTCAGCCACGTCGTCAGCTTCGATATTCGACATTTCCATTGCACTTTTATATTCGTCCCTAGTACTATTACTTTTGTTACTCTCCTCAGCTTCAAGAAGGGTAGACTAAGTCACAGATTCAATATTTGCATAACAAATCGAAGATTTTGTATTTCAGTTGTGCCCAAAAACTTTCGTTAAACAAAAATAGCAAACCTTCTCATGATTTTTTGGTTCCCGCCAGATCATCGGAGAAACAAATTTCCGCTTTTCTTGTTTACTAAGTTGCAAGGAGGATCTTAAGCATATTGTTTTCGGAGTCCGATGATTGATCATTTCACTAGTTTTAAAGACGTATTCGAACATAAAACGTTTTGAGAGAATTATTGGGTTTGACTTAGGAAAGTTTTAAAAACGTGTAAATAACGTCTTTCTACTTGCGCCTCCAAGAAACGTTTTTATGACGTTCCAATTACGTTCTTCAATTTCGTGCCCACTGAGGAACATGCAAATCATTTGAAAATTATTTTCATGGAAATTGTGTGCGTATAATTTAAAAAATTTAATTCAGATACTCCCAGTGGCCACACATGTTAAAGAGCAGCATTAGAATGGCTCAAAAACGTCCTAAGTTAGTCCAAATAACGTTTCATAAACAAACAATGTTCCAGAGACGTGTTAAAGACGCATTTCGAATGTGCAACATTTTAGAACATTATTCGGTCTGACTTAGGACAGTTTTTAAAGCGTTCAAATAACGTATTTTGACTTGTACGTCCAAGAAATGTTTTTAGGACGTTCCAATGACGTTCTTAAATTGCGTGCCCACTGGGCTTATTTTCCAACATCACAAACATTAGAAAAAATAACTTTACTGGAGATATTTTCAACAAAACATAATTTCAACATATCAATAATAACTAAGGGCCCGTACTTAAATTAAGTAAGCCGTTTCTTATACTTTTTTACCCCCCCCCCCCCACCCCTATGTAAGATTTCGTAAGATTCGGTCAACCTCCCCCCTCCTCTCGAAATCTTACATAAGATCAAAAACTTTGTAAATTATTGTACATTTTCCGGATAGTAGGGAAAAACTGGTATGTAAATCAAACAATTATAATAATTTATTAGCTATAATACTTTATCACATCTTCTCTAATATATTGCAGTTTGCAATAAATCTTTGGGCAGTATTATTATTTATGGGAACCTTCTCTTACGATACTCTATCAATAGGAACTAGTTTAATATTGTAATTTATAGTAAACTGTCGATATCATTGTGTTGTATCACAATAAAAATTGCATTATGCAATTGCGAATAATAAATAAACTTCGGTATAAATGTTATCACTCATCTTTCGTCCAAGCACTTTCTAAGCATTCAGTAACAGACTGAATAATTGGAACATCGGCTCACCCAGCAAACTGTCCGCTGTAAAAGTGCTTGATCGATAGTTTCAACGTCAATATCCTCATCATCTTGCACTCTACAGAATTGCACTAATCTGGTAGAGTAAAAATACACAGACTCTGGCCCTTCTTGCGACGGAGAATGGATAGAGGTTGGACCTTCTGAGTTCGATCACTTTCTTTTCCGTGGGTAGCTTTTTTGTGGACTATTACATTTTTTTTAGATGCAAAGTAGGATCTGCATGTTACACACGTTGCGTTCTGTTACGCATTTTGTACTCTTGGACAGTAAAAGTCATAGGGCATTTCCTTATAATTGGGATGGTTTGCAACAGAGGTGAAGTTAAGGGATAAACTGATAAAGAATGGACAAAATTCGGATTCTGCAGAATCTTTGGGAAGAGGAAAAAATAATTTGGGAGTTTGTTGAAGTGAAATAGATGGTGGGAGAAAGCCGTTGTGCAGGATCATGCGCAAATCACTACGATGAGCTCCACAACAATAACATTCTGGGGTCCAGGTTGGTTCTTCGTCTTCTGATTCATTCAAATCCAGATCGCTGTATTCTGCTACAACCAGATTCGCGTCTATCACGAGAGAATTCCAAATTTCGGCCAATTATTTCCCGCATTATCAAAATTCTGTAGCTCGAGGTCTTCATCAACCGTTTTGCGATTATCATCGACATGGTTTCCGAAAGAATCATGTGGAAGAATGAGTCCCGATAGCTGGTGACTGAGTGGAGCCATGCATCGTTCAACTCTGTTGAAAAAACTTCTACCGGGAGCGTTGGTAGCGACGAAAATAGCATCGAGATCATATTCTTTGAAATGATTAATTGCTTGGCTGATCACTCGAGGATATAGTGGATTTTCATTTGGTCCTCCATTGACACTCATAATTACCACTGGCTTAACGAGGCCTTCTTTCGTTTTCGCTATATCTTTGAATTCTGGTTGCTCAAGTAATCGCTTGAAACCGATGCCAATGTAGTTTGGACCACTGTAAGTTACTGCTTCTGGATTTCCCATATTTTCATCTGTAATATGTATACCTGCGTATACAGATGAAATGAGTTTGTATCTCTCTCCAACGACCCAATCATGATCTGGTAATCGCACTCTGTACTCTAAGTGCATCAAAAAGGGCGCCTGCTTCTCTGTCGCAGTTTTCCCGATTGGAACTCAAGCTTTATTGTCCTGTTGGAAAAGAACAGTTATTATTATTGATAATATGACATTAATTTTATAAATATACTGTGGAAAATTATAAGAATTACTAGAGTTCTTGAAATTCTCTTGTCTATGAGTTTCATTGGATTTTAATTCAAAAAGTACAGTTTTGTTTATTAAATGTTTATTTATACACTTTTTCACTTGGCGGGCTTCGCTTGAAATCAAATTATATTAGAAACTGCACTTTTAATATAAATAAAGTATAAGTAATTATTTTTGAATTTATCTTGGTAGATTTCGCTAAAAAATGCTTTTTCCATCAGAAAACTCGAAAACTAATGCAAAAATTGCATATTTGTTTATTAAATGTTTATTAATACACTTCTTCACTTGGCGGGATTCTCGTAAAGTCAAATTATATTAGAATCTACACTTTTAATATAAATAAAATAGAAGTAATTATTGTTGAATTCATCTCTTGGTAGATTTCGCTAAAGAAGCTTTTCTTCCACCAAAGAACTCGAAAAATAGTGCAAAAATTGCATTTTTGTTTATTAAATGTTTGTTAATACACTTCTTTACTTGGCGATCTTCTTTGGAAAATCAAATTATAATAGAATCTACACTTTTAATATAAATAACATAGAAGTAATTATTGTTTAATCTATCTCTTGGTAGATTTCGCTAAAAAAAAGGTTTTTTTTATTTAAAAAATCCAAAAATAATGCAAAAACTGCACTTTTGGGTATCAAATGTTTATTACTACACTTTTTACATAGCAGGATTCTCTTGAAATTAAATTATATGAGAAACTACACTTTTAATATAAATAAAATAGAAGTAATTATTGTTGAATTTATCTCTTGGTAGATTTCGGTAAAAAAAGCTTTTTTCCATACAAAAATTCGCAAAATAATGCAAAAATTGCGCTTTTGTTTATTAAATATTTATTAGTACACTTCTTCACTTGGCGGGCTTCTCTTGAAATCAAATTATAATAGAATCTACACTTTTAATATAAATAAAATTAAGTAATTATTGTTGACTTTACCTTTCGATAGATTTCCATAAAAAAAGCTTTTTTCCATCAAAAAACGCGAAAAACAATGCAAAAACTGCACTTTTTGTAATTAAATGTTTATTAATACCAGCTTTGCATAGCAGCATTCTCATGAAATTAAATCATATTAAAAAATACACTTTTAATATAAATAAAACATAAGTAATTGTTGTTAAATTTATCTCTTGGTAAATTTTAGTAAACGAAGCTTTTTTCCATAAAAAAACTAGAAATATAATGCAAAAGGTACCGTTTTGTTATCAAATATTTATTAATATACTTATTCACTTGGCGTGCTTCCCCTGAAATCAAATTATGTTAGAAAATACACTTTTAATATAAATAAATGAGATGTAATTATTGTTGAACTTGTCTCCTAATTATTAGTGATTAATGATAATTAAAATACTTTTTCACTTGGCGAGCTTTTCTTGAAATCAAATTATATTACAAACTACACAGTTAATATAAACAAAATGAAAGTAATTATTGTTGAATTCATCTCTTGGTAGATTTCGGTAAAACAAGCGTTTTTTTATATAAAAACTCGAAAAATAACGTAAAAAGTATAGTCTTGTTTATTAAATGTTCATTAATATACTTTTTCACTTGATGGGCTTCTCTTGACATCAAATTATATTACAAACTACACATTTAATATAAATAAAATAGAAGTAATTATTGTTGCATTTATCTCTTGGTAGATTTCGCTAGAAAAGCTTTTTTCTATAAAAAAATTCAAAAAATAATGCATAAAATGCACTTTTGGTTATCAAATGTTTATTACTACACTGTTTGTTACATCCGAGAATTTATTAATTATGTAAATTCGAGGGAATGTATCCAATTAATTCGTTTTTGGATGATTTAATAATAAATACTTGTTGTAAGTATTGATAATTATATGGGTCAATCTCCTGCCCTATTCGTTCAGGGCTTTTCTAAAGGCCGTTGAACTTGGATTGTTTTTGGCAGGTAAAATAATTGTGTGTAAATTTTAGTTATGAACGGTACAAGTTATATTTGTAAATGATTAGAGCACAGGTGATACATAGAATACATAAAACTATTTGTGTGTGTGTGTGCGTGTACAGTATTCGGTAATGAGGATCGATACTTTACATTACCCCTTGTTGTTTCTATGAACCGCTTCACAGGTTTTTGGTGGTTCTCTTGATTTTCTAACAAGACTACTCACAATTGAGAGGCGTGAATTTAATTGTTTGTTGTCGTTTAAACACTTTTTTTCATTTTTGAACAATATCCCCGGATAAAACGAAACAAGAAAGAAAACCGCAAGTTTGGATATTACTCTACTACAGGGTTGCGTCCCTGCTACTTTTGAATTTTTCGATTTTTG
>JAAAKG020108667.1:0-38911 GCA_010014905.2 Druon quercuslanigerum | reverse complement strand
TTTGCTCTTTCCTCTCTTTCTTATCTTTCCCTGTTATACATTCATTTCTCACTCCCATCACCATTCCTTCCATTGCTTATTATCGAAATATATTCAAAAATTTTTGGAATTTTTGAAAAATTCGCTGAAATCTTAAAAATCATTTAAAATTTCTTCAAATTAATCAAATCTATTTAAATCTCTTTCCAATTTTGTTGAATCCTTTAAATCTTTCTTAACTTCTTGATAATTTCTGGAAATTTTTAAGAATTACCTTCAACATTTAAAATCGTTTAAAACTCTTTCAAATTATTAAAACCTAGTATTTTTTTTATTTTATTTTAATAATACCCTCAAATATTTCAATTATTTTTTAATTCCTTTAAACTATCGAAATATATTCCAAATTTCTGGGAATTTTTAAAATTTCACTGGAATCTTTAAAATTATTTGGGATTCCTTCAAATTATTGAAATCTATTCTAATCCGTTCTTAATTTTTTTAAGTCCTTTGAAACTTTTTAAACATCTTGATAATTTCTTTAAATTTTTAAGAATTTACTTAAATATTTTAAAAAATTTGGAACTCTATCGTTTGGAATTCCTGCAAATTATTGAAATCTATTAAAAATTTAAAATACCCTGAAATGTACATATGTAATTTAAAATTTTTAAATTTTTAAAATTTCTTCAAGTTATTGATATCTATTCATAAATCCTTGGAATATTTTTGAATACCCTAAAATATTTCTAATTCTTTGACTTCTTTCAAAATACTTTTCAAATAGTTCAATCACTTAAAAATGCCTGGCAAATTTTAAAAATTCCCTAAGATTTAAAAATATTTAAGAGTTTCTTCTAATTATTTAAATTTAGTTAAAAAAATTAAATTCTTAGAAATACACTAAAATCTTCTTAGTCATTTGATGAAATAAATAAAATAAATAAAATTTTTAAAATTATTTGAAATACCTTCAAATTATAGAAATTTATTCAATACTATTTGAAATTTTTTAAATCCTTTAAATATCCTTTTAATATTGAAGTGTCTGAAGTAAATAAATAAATTTTATTTAATTTATAATGAAAATTTGGGGATGTTTTGAGAAAAGTTTTTATATTTTAAATAAATTTTCAAAATTTCAAAATAAAATTCCAGTCAGCTAAAAATATTTTAAACAGCTTAAGAGATTTTGAACAGATTAAAAATATTTTATAAATTAAAAGCATTTCCGATCATTCAACAATTATATTTTAATTCTGCAAAAATTCCAGCAGTCATAAATATATTTTAAAAGGGCTCGAAATTTTGGTATTGTAAAATATAAAATTTTGTAATGTAAAATAATTTTTTTTAATCTAGATTTTTTAATGACACACCTGAAATATTCAAAAATCTTTTATTTTTAGAAAATTTAAAAAGATTTTTGACGCAAATTTTTTACATTTTGAAGGATTTTTCAACATTTTAAGAAAAATTCGATTCGTTTAAAAATATTATAAACCTTGGAAGCATTTCCAAAAATTTATTGAATACATATTATTTCTTTCCAACATCTAAAAGTCCTACATATCTTTTAAAAATGCTTCAATTTCATAAATAATTTATGAAATCCTGTTATATAAATTATTTTTTTTTAATCTTCCAAATTCTTTTTTGACAAACGTAAAGTATTCAAAAAAATTTTATAATTTTCTCATTAAAATTAATAAAATTTTATTTATATAATTCTAAAAAAAACTGCTATGTATTTTTTTTATTTATTTCTATACCGGACTTTATTTAAAAAAAAAAATTACTTTTATTCACAAGAGGTCTATTATTTTTTTTTAACAAATACCAAAAAATTTGGCTTCACTGCATTTAAGTGAGAGGGAGGTAAATGGGTAATGTCAATTTGTTTTTAGAAATAAATCTAATTAGGTTATTTCCTATTTTGCGGAAATTTATTAATGCTGTACAATTTTGTAAACACTGTTGGTATGAATTTGACAAGAAATTTTTTATTTCAATAAGGAAATATTCGATGCTCAGAAAATTTGCATAGTAATGTTCCTATTAAACAACTTTAATAAAAAGGTAGGGATACATTTTTTATACATAAAGCGAGCAAAAATAGAGAAATATTCAGTTATTTATTACGCTGATTAAAATTAAATTTATTGAAAAAATTGTTAACATTAACAATGATGAAATTTTTACTGATTGTCTTTCTGTTCTACGTTTTTTACAATTGTGATAGTGGTAGTGAATATTGTTTCTCGCGTTTCGCTTTTCCAAACTAAAGGTTAAAGCATCGGCAACAGTAATTCGGTGATTGTGAATTCTCTTTCGTGAAAGCTCTTTCGGCTTTAACGAACACATTCTCACCACATGTTTTTTTAAACAAATTTATTTAAAAAATTTGAAAAAACGAGTTTTTACGACGACAAATGCCTGCATAATGCATTGTTTAATAAATTTCTTTTACAAAAATATAAAATAAATCAAATTATTATGAATGTTACTAAAATTATCGTAAAGTTGTCTATTAAAAGGACTGACATTGAAAAATACGAGTTTTTCTGCCAACAAATGCCCACATAATGCATTTGTTAATTAAATTTGTTAAAAAAATTATAAAATTTATAAAATAATTATTACTGTCGCTAAAATTAACATGAAGTTCGCAATTAAAAAGGCTGCAATAAAAAAAAAAAAAATTATCAACAGATGCCCGAAAAATGCATTTATTTATTATGTTTGTTTAAAAAAAAAAATTATTAAATAGTGAAGAATGTTACTAAACTTATCATGAAGTTCCCAATTAAAAGGACTAGCATTGAAATAAACAAAGTTTTTCGCCGATAAGTGCTCGAATAATGCATTTGTTTATTAAAGTTGTCTGATGAAATCATAAAATTCATTAAAAATTGATAAATTTTCTGAAATTATCGTGAGGTTCCTAATTTAAAAACTTGGTATTGAAAAAACCGATGTCTAAAATAGGGTTTCCCATTTGTAAACTGAAATGTGACCTTGAAATGACATTGGGGTCAAACTCAAGGTCAGATTAAAGATCACCATTTGATTTTTAAATCAAAGTTACTCCAAGAATGACTTTAAACCGAGAAAATACAGAACCGTCCATTTAATCCAAGCCAGGCTTTGCTTAATTTTGAATGACCTTCAGCGTTATTTCATAGTACCACCTGACCACTGATCTGAACACATGCTTAAACGTAAAATTTCCCGATATTTTATTTGCCGATGTGAACAATAGGGTTTCCCCTTTAAAAACTGAAATTTGACCTTGAAATGACTTTGGGGTCAAACTCAAGGTCAGACTGAAGATCACTGTTGGATTTTTAAATCAAAGTTACTCCAAGAATAACCTTAACACGAGAAAATACAGAACCGTCCCATAAACCGAAGCCTGGCATTGCTTAAGTTTGAATGACCTTCAGCGTAATTGAAAAGTCGAAGTCAAGTTATGACCTAAGTACATGTTTATGCGTAAAATTTCCCGATCTTTCAATTACCGAAGTCAAAAATAGGAGTTCGAATTTAAAAGCGCAAAGTTAAGGCTGAAATGACCTTGAAGGTGAAGTTCAAGGTCAATGAAATACCGAGCCGTCTCCTTAATCCAACACGGCCTTTCTTGATTTTGAATGATCTTCAGCGTAATTGCAAAGTCACGCCTGACGTATGATCTGAGTACAAGCTTAAACGTAAAATGACCTTTAGCTTAACTGGAAAGTCACACCGAACTTATGTACTGCGTATATATGTAAACTTAAAATATCCCATTTATTCGATTGTCGATGTTAAAAATAGGAATTTCTTTTTAAACACACAAAGTTCACATTGAAATCTGCTTGAAAGTCAAGTCCAAGGTCAAATTGAAGGTCATATAAAAACAAACTATTTTTCTTGATAATTTAAATATGAAAAAAACCTTTTGCTATTCAAATCTGAAGAAGTGCTTCATTTTTTGAAAAAAATCTGCAATGCGGAAACAGAACGAACTTTTATATGAAACTTTAGGGGAGTTTTTTTTTACTTTCAAGAAAAGGTTTCATTTAAAAGGATACAAATAATTTTGTTTCATACATGTTTTGTGAAAAGTACTAGGGGTGGATTTTAGGGATTGTTTAATATATTTATGATTTAGCAACATAAGCCGAAGTTTCCTGAAGGTGAATTTTGTGACTATTTTTAATTTAAAAATGTTCTACATAGAGTAACTTCGTACCTATTTCGTAAAATGTACTAGGGGTAGATTTTTAGGGCTACCTTATATTATTATGGAGGTAGAAGAATAATTTTGAGTTTTCTGAAAATAAGTTTTGTCGGCTTTAATAAAGTCTTCACGTTTGGAGGTCCTCCTTTGAGTTCGCCGAAGTAGCTTTAACAAAAGAGAATTCACAATCACCAACTTACAATTTTCGATTTCTTGAAATTTAATTTTAAGAGGCCTGCACACTCTCAAAAATCATTTTTGATGTTTTCGAAAACTATTGTTTTCAACTTAATTTATGTAACGTAGTTTTCACTTGTCGTTTGGTCTTTGCTTTTTTTTTAATTAAACATGTCGGCAAAAAATAATCTGTTTTTGTTAAGAATTCCTCTATTTTTTTGAAAGATCGTATACTTTAGTATAATTGAACTGCTTTATATTTAAAATTAGAAGTGTTTCTCAAAATTTTCCTTTTTTGACAAAAAAATATTAATTAGAGTTTTCACAATCCCCACGAAATTCAACACATATTTGCCATTAAAAAAATAATTTTTACAAATTTTGTTCATAATCTTCATTATTAGGTAGAACGATTTATATAGGAGGGAGAAGTGTAAAAGACGTAATTTACCTTTTTTTAACAAATAATTTCATTTAAGAATGTAAAATTGTTTAAACAATTCTTTATTTTTATTGATTTAAGAAATAAAAAATAAATTTACTTACCGTTAAACTTAAGGATACGATTTATTAACAAAATAGAGAAATCTTTGACAAAAACAGATTATTTTTCGCCGACATGTATAATTTAAAAAAAAAATTAAATTTTGACCAAACGACAAGTGAAAAATAAGTTATATAAATTTTAAGTTAAAAAAAATTGTTTTCGAACACAACAAAAATGTATTTTGAGAGTCTGCTGGCCTTTTAAATTTAAATTTTAACAAATCGACAATTGTAAGTTGGTGATTGTGAATTCTCTTTTAAGCTCTTTAGGCTTTAACGAAGATATTCTCATTACGTATGTAAAAAATAATGGGCCAATTTTATTTTTTATGAATACTTTATTATTTCCTCCTTATTTTTCACTAAGTTTTTATTCTTAGCCACTATGAAAAAGATATCATTTGAATAAATTTATATTAAACAATTTTGTTATTAAACTTTTAATGCAGCTTGTGTTGTTTTTCCATCAATTTAATTTGCTTATTTTCAATGTTATTTTTTTTTGGAAAGCCAATATACCAAACAGGTAACCAAAGAGAACGCATATGAAAAAATTTATTGAATTTGGTATAAACAAATAAGCGGAAGATTTTTTTTTAGTTACATTGATAAAAGTAATAAATAGTTTTTCATTTTAAAAGCAATTTTTTCGAACAAGGTCTTTCTATGAAATCGATCATATTTTATTTGCAAATAAAACCTCAGCATTATATTTGGTCATCAAATAAAAGTAATAATTTTCGAAACCACTTTAATTAACAAATGCAATATTTGGCTATTTTTGAAGGTACAAACATGATTTTTTCGATGAAAATAACTGTAAATAACACACATTAGGTAAAGATGTTCCAATATTAAAAAATAAACAAAAAATTGTTATAAACAGATTATTTAATGAAAAAATGTTTTGTTGATTTTCCATAATTATACGTTTTTTCAAGTAATATTGCAAGAAATTTAAATGAAAACAATGTTATATTTTTAAAATTTTCTCTTCAGCTTATAATTGTTTATATAACAAATAAATTTGATAAACAAATGCAGTAATCAGGCATGTTTCGACAGAAAAATTTGTTTTCTTCAAAGTGGATTTTTTAAAATTAAGAACTTTAAAATAATTTTAACAAAATTCATAATTTTGTTGATTTTTCAACTTGGTTTCATTAGAATTACAAGGGTTGTAGTTTTTGGATTTTTGAAAATTATTTATTGGCTCAAAAATTTATTTTTTATTTTAAATAGAAAATCTTTGGAGCAGTACAAGCAAAGATATTAAACGTGGAAACAGTACGATCGACGTAAAATTTTAGGAAAAGAAAAAGCTGAAAATTTCAGATTTCAGGGGGATGAAATGAAATTTTAATTTGTTCCTAGCTGGACAACCAAGAGGGTATAAAAGAAAATATTGGTTGTAGGAGCAGTAAAAACCACACTATTGCAAGCGGCAACTGTCATTTCATGATTGTGAATGCTCTTTTGTTAAAGCTCCTTCGGCAAACTTTTGTACATTAATTTTAACCCTATTACATCAAATGTATATTCTATTTATTTATGTACTTCTTTCTGGGGCTGTTTATTCAGGTATAGAAAACTAAAGTACAAGTCTCCTTTTTATCGATTAATATAATTTTTGTTTCTTATTTTTCATAAAATTTTATTCTTAGCCACCCTGAAAAATGTATATCATTTCAATAAATTTATATTAATACCAGTCATAATATGCATTAGTTTGAGAATAAAAGTATCTTTACTATCCAATAATGATCTTTAATCTGACCTTGAGTTTGACCCCAAAGTCATTTCAAGGTCAAATTTGTTTTTTTAAATCAAAACCCCTATTTTTGACATCGGCAAATGAAAGATCGGGAAATTTTACGTTTAAGCTTGTATTCAGGTCAGGTGTCACTTTGCAGTTCATCCGAAGGTCATTCAAATTAAACAAGTTTAGGCTTGTGTTACCAGGATGGCTCTGCATTTCCTTATGTCAAGCTCATTATTGGAGTAACTTTCAATGAGAAATCCAATAGTGACTTTTAATTTGACCTTCAGTATGACACTAAAGTCATTTCAAGGTCAACTTTGTGTTTGTAAATTGGAACCCCTATTTTTGACATCGCTAATCGAAAGATAGGAAAATTTTCAATGACCTTCAATTTGACCTTGGACATCAGCATTTGAATAATTGGGATATTTAAAGTTTACATATATACGCAGGCTATAAGTTAGGTATGACTTTCCAGTTAAGCTGAAGGTCATTGAAACTTAGGCAAAGCCAGGCTTAGGTTAATGGGACGGCTCTGTATTTTATCAGTTTAAGGTAATTCTTGAAATAACTTTAATTTAAAAATACAATAGTGATCTTTAATCTGACCTTGAGTATGACCCCAAAGTCATTTCAAGGTCAAATTTATGTTTTCAAATCGGAAACCGTATTTTTGACATCGGCAAAAAATATCGGGAAATTTTACGTTTAAGCTTGTGTTCAGATCAGTGGTCAGGTGTGACTTTGAAATAACGCTGAAGGTCATTCAAAAGTAAGAAAAGCCCGGCTTGGATTAAGGAGACGGCTTGATATTTCCTCAAGTCAAGCTCATTTTTGTGGTAATTTTCAACGATAAATCCAATGGTGAACTTTAATGTGACCTTGAACTCACCCTTCAAGGTCATTTCAGGCTCAACTTTGCGTTTTTAAATGCGAACCCCTATTTTTGACTTCGATAATTAAAGGACCGGGAAATTTTACGTATAAGCATGTACTTATGTCAAAAGTTGGGTTTGACTTTTTAGTTACGCTGAAGGTCATTCAAACTTAAGCAAGGCCAGGCTTAGATTAACGGAACGGTTCTGTATTTCCTCAGTTTAAGGTCATTCTTGGAGTAACTTTGATTTAAAAATCCAGTAATAATCTTGATTCTGACCTTGAGATTGACCCCAAAGTTATTTCAAGGTCAAATACGTGTTTTTAAAAAATAAAGAAAATTGCAGGTAAGGAAAACTTTTGGTTCCAAAAAGCAAAAACAGTCTTAACAATAAAAATCGCCACAATTGAGTTTGCACGTGAAATCTCGGAGATACCCTGAATTCATACCCCTTTTGTGATAAAAATATATGAATCTAATATCAATAAATTTTTCAATTTAACTACATTTACGCAAAATAAATATATTTAATGAAAAAAATAAATAGAAAAGTTACTGATAATATACATACATGATGATATTTTTAATATCAATAATAAAAAACCAGAAGATTTTTTTTTTAAATAAGTTTAATTAGGTTAATTTACATTTTTCGAAAATTCCAGGAATGCTATATACAATTTCGTAAAAGTTAAGATACATAGCGAGTGCCCTCGATAAGATGTTTTCGGAACAATCAAATAATTTTTTGTAAACAGTCTTCTCATGAAAGTGACGCACAATTTTTCATCTTAATAAGCAAACATTCCATGCTGAATAAAAATGCGTTATAATGGCCCCTTGTAACAATTTTGATAAAAAAGTAGGGTAGATTTTGTACATATAAAGTGAGAAAACCAGAGGAATATTCAGATATTGGGTTACGCTGATTAAAAGTAAATTTATTTTGAAAAGTTTGTTAATGTTAAAAGCAATGCTATTTTTTATGTTTGTCTTTCTTCGCTATTTTTGTTACAATTGTGCTAATGCTAGCATTAATAGTGGAATAACAAGTGCTCATGAACTTAATGAAGTACAACAAGTACATATACAAATACAAGACGTCAGAATGCACGCACAGGCTATGCGTCTACAAATATTACAACGACTAGAACTACAACAACAAAGACCACATACAAGACCTATGAACATAACCCAAGCTAGAAGTAAGTTTAAGAACATAAATATTTTATAAATACACTTAACTCTCGCTTTCTGTCACCCCGTTTTCGGTCTTCCTAGAACTGCTGGCTCACTGAGTTTCTCACGGGAGCAGGGCGAGAGCGGTTGCGTCATTATATGGGGCATTCCACACAACATTTGCCACCGAAATTTTTTTACATAAAATATATTTTTTTCTTGTTTAACACTCAAAAATATTCGATTGGTAAGTTTTTATTTCAAAGTGACACACAACGTTTTCGAGACAATTTTTTTTTTAATTTTATGTTAACTTTCGAATAAAAAATACAAAAATCAACATTAATTATTTATAGGATAACTGAATCAAATATTTATACACCACTAGATTTTTTCAATTTGGAGCTGTTTTTTTTTAAATTTTTCTGTCTAAATTGAAAAAAATCTATTTTCCTTTAAATATTTGATTGACAATATTAAATAAATAATTAAAGTGGATTTTTGTTTACTTAATTCGGAAGTTGAGGAAACGGCCCACATTTTATCTTTATTATGAATTTTCACATCTTTCTTTAATATTGCAGTATAAGCATTTGAAAAAAGCTACTTTTCTATGCACATGAAATTTTTTTTTTAATTTTCTCTGAAACTTTGGGTGTCATATTGAAATAAAAAAATAATTATCGAATATTTTTTTGTGGTAAATATAAAAAAAAATATTTTACGTGAAAAAAAATTTTGGTGGCAAATATTGTGTGGAATGCCCTATATACAGATATATAGATATACAGGGTGGGCCATTTTAATCTATCCTCCTCAAAATCTCCTGAAATAAGCGACATAAAAAAAATTTTCTAGACAAAAGTTCCTCAGGACAATAAGGATCTATGTTTCCACAAAATCGGTTTTGACTTTAGGATAAATTTTCAAGGTTATTTGAAGGTCACATTGATTTTTTAAAATAGGAATCCCTATTTTTGACATTAGATTCTGAAAGAGCGGGTAATTTTACGTTCGAAATGATAGTTACAGTCAATTTTAAAAAGGTCAAATAAAGGTTAAATTAAGGTCAAATTTCAAAAATCATGTAGAACATGATTTTTTTTAACACGTTCGAGCAACGCAATGCTGGGGTGAATTTGGGATCAACGACCTTAATCACTTTGACCTTGAGGCCAACTTGGAAGTACATTCGAAGGTCAAAGTGTTGGTTTTCTTTAACTAATACACCCGAAACCAAACCCATAAACTCACAACCGTTAAACCAACAAACTCCACACTTTGACCTTCGAATTACCTCCCAAGTTGTCCTCAACGTCAAAGTGATTAAGGTCTTTAATCCCAAATTTAGCCCAGCTTTGTGTTGCCCAAACGCATTAAAAAAATAAAACAAAAAAATCATGTTCCGCAGGATTTTTTAATTTGACCTAGACTTAACCGTTATTTGATACTTGACCTTCAGGCCAAATTATAAGGTCATTCGGAGTTTAAAGTTTGATGTTTGTTGGTTTGGATATTGTCAGTTGAAGGGTTTGATTTCGGGTGTATTAGTTAAAGAAAAAAAAACACTTTGACCTTCTAATGACCTTCCAAGTTGGCCTCAAGGTCAAGGTGATCACGGTCGTTGGTCCTAAATCCACTCCAGCTTTGTGTTGTCCAAACGTGTTAAAAGAATAAAACAAAAAAATCATGTTCTTTTCTGATTTGTAGACATGCCTGCCGATTGATAAAGTTTTGCCTCGATTTAAACTTCATTTGACCTCGTGAAAATTGACTCTTAACTATCATTTCGGACTTACAATTTCCCGCTCTTGCAGAATCTAATGTCAAAAAAGGGGGTTCCCATGTAATAAAAATCAATTTGACCTTCAAATGACCTTGAAAGTTGATCTCAAGGTCAAAACCGATTTTGCAGAAAAATGGCCCACATTGATATTCTCATTTAAGATAATCCGTTCCAAATTTTATTATGATCTCCACCAAAAAAAATTTTTGGGCAAAAATCATTTCTTCTGATTAAGGATTAATCTATTTTCTTCAATTATATTTTTTGTTCAGAATTATATTCATTTTGATAATTTATCATTTTGATTTAAAATTCAACTATTTGGTTTAAACCTAAGTACACCAAGATTTTTTCTGTGCTGATGATAGATATTAAATATCATTAAATTCATTACCAGGTACCTGCATTCAAGACTCGCATAGGGATGGCTACAACTTTATGTGTACAAACCTAAATCCAAGTGGCAAGGAAAATCATTTCGCTCAAGAAAGCCAGGCTTTCAGTAAGTACATTCATTCTTCTGGATAATTATAAAATTCATGAAATTTTTTTTTTAAATTTTAATTTTGTTATGAAAAAAGCTGATCGGTACTACGGTGGTCCAAACATTTTTCTTTTCTTAAAAAAAAAAATATTTAAAGTTTCAACACACTCGATAAAGTCTCATTGAAACTATATTTATAATCTTCAATATTAGGCGAAACGATTTGGTTGGCCAAAAAATCCCATAAATGAAAAGAATGGGTTTTTTATATTTAGTAATTTATGGCAAGGGAAAGTTTCAAAACCTAATTAACGTTTTTCAAACAATTAATTCCAAAAAATGGTGTGACTTTTTTGTCAACCGCTCTACAGGACACTTATTGATAATTTTTTTTAATCGCTTCTAAATTTAAACCCTTTTTTATAGAATTTACAACAAATTTCTCCTTTGCAGTTATGTGCATGCACGCAGTAGGTCAATTTTATGAATGTACTGCTGGCCATATTATAACGCAAAATCACCCGGGTAGTGAATGCAGAGCATTTGATCCAAGGGAACTCGAACTTGCGGCGGCCATTGAATCTGCTCTATTGCATCGATTGCATCTACTAAATCATCAAAATCATCAAAATCTATAGAATATTGAACAGAATCGCTGTATGTAATCCTAAGATATTTATATAATTATTCTTTACAGAAAAATAAAAAAATCTAATTGAAAATAAAAGCTTTTGAGAAGAATTTGTTATCAGACCACCCAAAAACCATAAATATTAATAATTTTTCAACTAAATATTTCCGTAATACAATGTAAATAGCTTTTCAGATAATCAGTAGAAAGGAGATTTTAAAGGGGTTTCTTAAGGTGATCGTAGGTGAGGAATTAAAAACCCGGAAATCTTGGAAACATTAGGTAGTTTTGTTGGTCAAGGAAAACTACTCAAATGCTAGGGACGATTTAGAGGAAGCAATCCTGGGCATAGAATTTGAAATTTTTCAAGCCAGCTAATTTAACGCGAAAATGATAGAGTTAGCAATGAACAAGTCAGACAATAGAAAAATATGTATGATGAATATGGTTGTCAGAAAAGTCAAAATTTCGGGAGACAACAGACGTCCCCCTGGGATTCGAATATCTGTGAAAAGTGAAATGTCGGGGAAGATTTAGACTAAGAAATTATGGACGTAGAAGGCGAAATTTTGGCAGTCGCAGACTTTAACGCAAAATCGATAGAGTGGGCACAGGCAAAATCAGGTTGTATGATGAAGATGTTTGCCAGAGAAAGAATAATAGTCCTAAGTATTGCCGCAATAACACTTAGATGACCGGGACAAAGAGAGACACCAGACGCCCCCCTGGGATTAGAAAATCTGGCGAGGTACGTGGAGAACTTTGCTCTTCAGAGAAAATCAGTGAAATGTCAGAAAAGATTTAGAGGAAGCAATCCTGCACGTGGAACGTGGAATTTCGGCAACAGGCGAATTTAACGCGAAAGCGATAGAGTGAGCAATGAAAAGGGCAGACTGAAAAAGGTAACGCATGATGCAGATGATTGCCAGAAGAGCAATAATAGTCCTGAATACTATCGAATCAATGTTAAAACGACTTAGACAAAGAGAGATACCAGCTATGTCCTTCGCTTCAGAAAATTTCGCGAGACACTAAGCAAACTTTGTTCGACGGGGAAAATCAGTAAAATCTCAGGAAACATTTAGAGGCAATCCTGGACGTGGAACGTGGAATTTTGGCAACATGTGAATTTAATGCGAAAGCGATAGATTGGGCAATGAAACAGGCGGACAGTAGAGGAAAACGTATCATGCAGATGGTTTCGAGAAGAGGAATAATAGTCTTAAGTACTGACGCATCAATGTTAAGACGTATTTGATGAAGAGAAATGCAAGGTGTGTCCTTGATTTCAGAAAATCTCGCGAGACACTTAGCAAATTTTGTTTGTCAGGAAAAATCAGTGAAATCTCAGAAAAGATTTAGAGGAAGCAATCCTGGCCGTGAAACGCGGAATTTCGGCTAGAGGCGAGTTTAACGCGAAAGGGATAGGGTGGGAAATAAAAAGTGAAGACCGTTAAGGGAAACGCATGATGCGGATGATTGCCAGAAGAGCAATAATAGTCCTAAATACTAATGCATCAATGTCGAAACTACTTCCACGAAAAGAGACACCAGCTGTGCCCTAAGCTTGCAAAAATTTTGCGAGACAGTATGCAAACTTTGTTTGTCAGGGAAAATCAGTGAAATATCAGAAAAGATTTAGAGAAAGCAATCCTGGGAATGGAGGGTGAAATTTTCACCACTGGCGAATTTAACGCGAAAGCGATAGATTAGACAATAAAAAAGACGGACAGTAGAGGAAAACGTATAATGCAGATGGTTTCCAGAAGAGGAATAATGGTCTTAGATACTGACGCATTAATGTTGAGACGTATTTGATGAAGACAAATACCACGTGTGTGCTTGGCTTCAAAAGATCTGGCGTTGCACTTAGGAAACTTTGTTGGTCAGGGAAAAAGCTGTGAAATCTCAGAAAAGATTTAGAGGAAGCAATCCTGGACGTGGATCCTGAAGTTTCGCCAACAGGCGAATTTAACGCGAAAGCGATTAAGTGGGCAATGAAAAGGGCAGACTATAAAGGGAAACGTATGATGCAGATGATTGCCAGAACAGGAATAATAGTCCTGAATACTATCGCATCAATGTTAAAACGACTTGGAAAAAGAGAGACACCAGCTATGTCCTTGGCTTCAGAAAGTCTCGCGAGACACTTGGCAAACTTTGTTCGTCAGGAAAAATTAGTGAAATCTCAGAAAAGATTTAGAGGAGCAATCCTGGACGTGGATTGTGGAATTTCGGCCACAGGCGAATTTAGCGCGAAAGCGATTGAGTGGGCTATGAACAGGGCAGAGCGTAAAGGGAAACGGATGATCCAGATGATTGCCAGAAGAGCAATAATAGTTCTTAATAATAGCGTATAAATGTTAAAACTACTTGGACGAAGAGAGACACTAGCTTTGCCCTTGGCTTCAGAAAGCCGCGCGAGATACTTAGCAAACTTTGTTCTTCAGGGAAAATGAGTGAAATCTCAGAAAAGATTTAGAGGAAGCAATTCTGGACGTGGAAGGTGGAATTTCGGCAACAGGCGTATTAAACGCGAATCCGATAGAGTGGGCAATGAAAAGGGCATACCGTTAAGGGAAACGTATGACGCAGATGATTGCCAGAACAGGAATAATAGTCCTGAATACTATCACATCAATGTTAAAACGACTTGGACAAAGATAGGCACCAGCTATGTCCTTGGTTTTAGAAAATTTTGCAAGACACTTAGCGAACTTTGTTCGTCAGGAAAAATCAGTGAAATCTCAAAAAAGATTTAGAGGAAGCAATCCTGGACGTGGAACCTGAAGTTTCGGCAACAGGAGAATTAAACGCAAAAGTGATTGAGTGGGCAATGAAAATGTCATACCGTTAAGGGAAACGGATGATGCAGATGATTGCCAGAAAAGGAATAATAGTCCTTAATACTAGCGCATCAATGTTGAAACGACATGAACGAAGAGAGACACCAGCTGTGTCCTTGGCTTCAGGAAATGTCGCGAGACACTTAGCAAACTTTTTTCGTCAGTGAAAATCAGTGAAATCTCAAATAACATTTTGAGGAATCAATCCTGGACGTGGAACCTTAAGTTTCGGCAACAGTGTCAAGAAATTGTTTTGCTTCTAGAGTATTTAAAAATAACAACTTTGATTTTTAAGCTACAATCCTTCTAATGGAAAATCGGACTATTTAAGAATGGGTTTAATCTTTGTTTATAAAAATAATTCCTATAAAAAATTTATTTGAAATTTAGTATTTATTTTGAAAGATTCATGCTTCAAGTAGACAAAAACTTAAGAGGAATTTAAAGGCATCTGAGAGGTTTTAAAAGGACTTTATAGACTTTCATGGAATTATCTAATATTTTTGAGACTTTTGCAGAATTTATTCACTACAATTCATTTTCACGATATATGTAATAATTTCAATTACTTAAAGATATTTCCAAGAGGTAAAAAGAAAAATAATAAATATTTAGAATCTTGTGAAATTACTTAAAATTATCTAACTATATTCAAAATTTCTTAGAATTTAACAAAAATAGCGTATTTTCGAAGCTTTTAAATAGTTTGAAGTTTTTTTAAACTTTTTTAATCTCTTGAAAATTCCTTTGCATTTAAAACATTTTTCTAAACTCTTTAAAATTCATTGGAATCCCTTCAAATTATATTATTCTATTTAAAAAATTCTTGAAATGTTTTTGAATTCCGCGGAATATAGGTCCTAAAAATTCTTTAGATATCTCAAAATTTTGTAAAAACTTTTACATTTTTTGCGATTCCTTCAAATTATTGAAACGCATTTCAAATTTCTTGGATTTTTAAAGATACCCTTAATATTTTCAATTCTGTCATTTTTTTCTGAAATCCTTTTAAACTTTTTAACTATTTTGTAATTGTCTTAGAATCTTTTAAACATCCAACACTTTTTCCATACTTCAACATTTTTGAAAACCGTTGGAAGGTTTGAAACATCTTGAAAAACTCTTCGAATTTTTAAAATTCCCTTAAATTTTTCGAATCTTTGAAATTTGCCTGCTAGATAGAAGATTCATATATTTTGTTAAAAATTTATACATTTTGAGTAGGAAATTAATTTTCATTGTTGAGTCACCATTTTAATTCAAAAATCCGTTTCTGTTTTTGCCAATTTAACTATTTTTTGAACATTCTTATCCGATTAATTAATAATTTTAAAAAATTTAAATAAAAAATAAAAGATAAATGAGTAACTTGAAATTCAATTTAAAATTTAAATATTCCATTTTTTCTTGAAAATTTATCTTTTTCAGTTAAAATTTATGTAATTTTGCTTGAAAATTATTTCTTTTGTTAACTAAAAATGAAATTTAAGCCTTAAATATTTGAATTGCTTACACTTCCGTTCCATACAGACAGTTTTTAACACTAACGCTTCTTAAAACTAATATCCATTCATACCTTATCTGTAAGAATCTCGCTTTGTCTTCTTCGCTTGTCTCGCCTTACATGCATGTCTCTACTTCCTCGCTTTGCCTCGACTCGCACGCTTGTCCCTACTTCCTCGTTTTGTATCGCATTTCCAGCCTCTGTCTGCGCGGTTAATACCTAATACGTATCTATTTAATAATTTTAAAGATTTTTTTAGCGATTGTGAAAAAGCTTTACAAAAATGAACGACATAGGATTTATCTTTTTATAATTGAGTTTACTTTTTTTATTTAAAAATTGTGAAAGTGGAAAAAGATTGGCCGCTGTTGCAAAAAATGTCCTTTATTTTTTTTGCGGTGAGCACGATAACTCTGCAACAGATTTTAATAGTATATTTCTATACACAGTTCGGTAACAAATTTAATTTTCATTTAGTAGAAATTTGTTGTTTTTTACGTGATTTTTTTTAAATTTTTCGAAACAATTTTTAAGGAGTGAACTACACCCAAGTTTATTATAATTAAACTAAAAATTGCCAACTATAATAATATATTACTTTATTCTAAATAATCTAATTAATCCTATTTATTTCAAATTAATTTTTGAATGAAAAATAAAATATTTATAAACAATACAAGTGAACAATATCAAGTGAAAAATGGACAAAATGTTTAAAATTCTGAAAACCGCAATTTCTAGCATTATTCAATAACTATAATCGTAAATTGTTTAAACGATTATATTTATTAACAGTAATTAAGTATTACCTCTCTGTAATTAGAAATGAGGCAAAAAGTGAGACATTTGGTTAAAAACCGCCACTTTCTATTTCCATTCTAAGAGAATATTTCTCTAAATAATAATAAATTGTTTAAACGAATAATATACACATATAATTATAAAAATCAAGTATTATTTTATGTATTTAAAACAATCTGTATTAAAAAATACAAACCTCAAAAAAATCATAATTAGCGCCAAAGACACACAAACCTTATTTTTTCACTTATGGGGTTTTTTGGGACCATTTATAACAGACTTATGGGATTGTTATTTAAAACGGAATAAAGAGAAATGTTTAGTAAAACTCGCTTTATTTAATATTTACGATTTTGTATTAAATGGTCCATTCGAATATTTACAATGAATTTTAAAAAAATTTTTAATTGTTTAAAGAAATGTAAATGATTTAAGCAATTATTTAGTCCCCACAAAATTTTAAAAATGATCGTATTTTCTGATAAAAATGTAACTTTTTGTTATTGCTTCGAGTATTAAAATAATTTAAAAACATTATGCAATTATTTAAACACTTACGCATTGTCTATTTTCAAATCTTTATTTTTCTAAACAATTTTTTTCGATATCTAAAAACATGAAATAAAATAAAACACATACAATTATGTTTCTGACTCTATAGTGTATTTTGTAAATTGTAAATGGTTTAAACAATTTTAACTAGTTTCAATAAATGAATAAAAAAATAAAAATTGGTTAAACAAAGAGAAACTTGTTAGGCATTAAAGTAAATGTATCCAAATAATGTAACTAATCAGAAAAAAGTAGCATAGGATACCAATCTACAAAAATGCGAAATATCAAGCTGAATTTTTAGAAATTTTCAAAAGAAAGAATAAATAATTGTTCAAATAATTACATAGTGTTCTTAAAAAAATTTACGACTCAAGAAAATGACAAAATATTTAATTTCAAACAGAAAATACGATTTTGTTTAATTTTTGGGAAAAAATAATTGTTTGAACAATTTATATTTGTTTCAACAATTACAAATCATTTCGAAACAAAAGTTACGGATTTTATTTCTATGTAAAGGAAAACTTTTGGCGGAGTGTCTTACCCTCTAGAATACAAATATTTTTCAAAATACCCTGAAATGTTTTCAGTCCTATCAAATCCTTTAAAATGCTTTGAAACATTTTGAATATCTTGAAAATTTGATACAAGCCGAAGGGATGATAGTTCCGACTTGATCTTGTTGTTCTTGCGTTGTTTGGAATTGGTTGAGTTGGCCCCACGTTGGGCGCCAATTATTTTGATACAATCCGGAGGGATGGTTCCGACTTGATCGTTATAGGAAGGCAGCGGTGGAACTGGTGGCGGTAAAGAGAGACGGTTCGAGAGGAACCGTGGCCCTTGGTGCGAGACAGTGGGCCGGCTCAAGGAGAACCGAGGCCCGATGCCTTGGTCGGCGCATCAGTCGCGTTGCTCGTGATTCCTCATTCCTGTTAGGAGCAGCTGGGCTCGTACTGGCTGGATGGCGTTGTAAAGTCGCAGGAAAGCGTCCAAATGGTTCATAGACGCCGGGCGGCCTCCTTGTTGACTGGTAGGTGGCTTCTGCTGTATCCTCTTGACCCCGGTTGATGTCGGGAAGTACCGTCACGCAGTCAGCCTGTCCATGGTGAGTAGCTGGCCGGTCTCTGCTACCGACGGCACGTCGCACCTTTCGTCAGGTTGGAGAGAGAGGAGCTTCGTCTGAGGGTAGATCCTCTATCGTCGCCGCTTAGCAGGAGGACTTAGAGACGAGAAATCCTCGTTGTCTTCGTCGATGATGACGATAACATCATCGTCGTCTTCATCCTGGCGCAAACGTTTGGGATGAGAGGAGGTGCGGGGAGCGGGAGGAGGAGGAGTAGGTCAGACGAGGTTTAGGCGAGAACCTGGAGGGATTAAGACCACCGAACGGACTATGGCCTTCGGTGTTTCCGAGGAAGTGGGAGAGGAGGTCTGTGGACGACAATCTTCCACGGAGGAGGAGGCGAGCGCTTTCCGCAATGCCGCCAGATGGCGACGGGTTTGCTTGCCGGGACGGAAGTGCTTGGACTTTGGCCCAGGCTTGGGAAGGATGGGATACAGGAGTGAGAGAGAAAGGCGAGCAGATAGAGAGAGATAGGGGGAGGGACGTCTACGGAGCCAAGAAATGGCAGACAGACCTCAGAAAGAAGATAGAGAAGGGTATGTGGAGCCACGAGGGAGACGGACCGGCCGTTTGATGAACAGAAAAGAGAAAGGTATGCGGAACCACAAAGGTATACCGACCTTAGAAAAGAGAGAGAGAGAAAAAGAGTTATGCGGTGTGACAGTATACCGACCTCTGGAACAAGTAAAGCTTCCGAGGTTCACGGGGCTACAAGAGCGTACCGCCGCTTTGGAGGAAGGAGGAAGGAGGAAGGAAAAGTTTAAAGAAAACTCTGTAATTGATTTAAATGTGAAGATTTACTCAAGCTCGAAAACAAATACTATACAAAATCGAGACTCGTCAGAGAAGGTTAGTCCTGCTGACTGGTCGGAGCGAGAGTGCGTTCTTTCGGTCGAATGCACCGACTTTTAAGCGCGCTCGGCGCGAGGCCAGCGATTGGCGCGGAGCTGTCGAGGTAGGTAGAGGGGCGTACCTGTCGCCTCAACGTCCCCTTCTGCTGCCAGGTGGGTTTTTACAACTCTCTTTCCTCCGAGGGACGTGACTCAGAGGGGAAATGAGGTCGTTAAAGAGCCATTAAAAAGAAATTTAACCTGGAAGGATTTTTCCAGCTCGGATTTATGTTTGGGTAAATACGAGCGGAGATTCATTCCTGACAAATTGCTGTTTTCATGGTTTTCAATTTAGGGAGCTTTTAGGAGTACTATATCAAATTGCTTATAATTTTAAACACTTCCCTAAAACATTTTTAATTCTTTGAAATTCTTTTAAATTATATAAATCTATTCAAAAATATATGTAATTTCACAAAATACCCTAAAATTTTTAACTAATCCTATACAATCTTTTGAAATCCTTTTAAACTTGTTGAATACCTTCAAAACTGTATATGATTTTTAAAAAATTCCTAAAATATTTATAATCCTTTTTATTCCCTATAAATTATTTTAATCTATTAAAAAGTACAAAGAATTTTCAAAAATTATGGAAATCTATTTTAAAAAATGGAATTTCCCAAAGTACCCTAAAATGTTTCCAATCCTATAAAATCCTTTGAAATCCTATGCAAATTTTTAAATATCTTGAAAATTCCTTAGAATTAAAAAAATACATTAAAATATTTATAATCCTTTTAGATTTTTTTTTAGTTTTAAAAATCTTGTAAAAAGTACATAGAATTTTTCAAAATACCCTAAAATATTTCCAATCCTATAACACCCTTCAAAAGCCTTCGAAACTTTTTGAATTTATTGAAAATTCCCTGAAATATTTATAATCATTTGGAATTTCTTTATATCATAGACATCTATTCAAAACTAAAATGAATTTTTCAAAATACCCTAAATATTTTCAATCATTTGAAATAGTTTGAAATCCTTTCAAACTTTCTGAATATCTTACAAATTTCCTAGAATTTAAAAAAATTCCCTTAAATATTTATAATTCTTTGAAACTCTTTTAAAAAACGGAAATCTATTCAAAAATAAATGGAATTTCACAAAATACCTTAAAATATTTCCAATCCTATGAAATTTTTAAAATCCTTTGAAACTTTTTAAATTTTTTAAAAATTCCCTGAAATATTTATAATCCTTTAAAATTCCTCTAAATCGTGGACATCTATTCAAAACTAGAATGAATTTTCCAAAATACCTTAAAATATTTTCAATAATTTCAAATAGTTTGAAATCCTTTAAAACTTTTTGAACATCTTGAAAATTGCTTAGAATTTTAAAAAATTCCCTATAACATTTATAATTCTTTAAAATTCTTTTAAATTATAGAAATCTATTCAAATATAAATGCAATTTCCTAAAATACCCTTAAATGTTTACAATCTTATGAAATCCTTTAAAATCCTTTGAAACTTTTTAAACATCTTTATTCTAAGAACCGAGTTTCTTGATTTCCTTTCATTACGGAACCGGATTATCTGCAATGAAAAAACAAAAAAATTTCATCATTAGATTTTTATACACTGTTCGTGAACGAAATGATTTTTATTTGTTAGAAAATTTGTTATTTTTGGGTAATTTCTGGAAATTTATGAAATTTGTTCGTAATTTACGGTAATATTACAGGTAATTTATAGTAATTTATCATAAATTTACCCAAATTCAATTGAAAAACGTCTCTATATTTCCGGAAATTTTTGAAATATTTTGGTCATTTTTGGTAATATTATAGGTAATTTGTGGCAACTTACCATAAATTTTCCAAAATTCAATTTAAAAATGTCTATATTTCTGGAAATTTATAAAAATTATCGGTTATTTATGGTAAATTTAAATTTAAAGATGGACAAATTACAATAAATTGCCTAAAATAAAATTTAAAAGATTTTTATAAATTTCCAGAAATTTGTTGGTAATTTCTGATTATATAACAAGTAATTTATGGTAATATCATAGGTAATTTATGTAAAGTTACCATACAGTTTCCGAACTTTCATTTTAAATAGTATATAGATTTTCGGAAATTTATGAAATATTTCGGTCGTTAATGGTAATTTTAGATTTAAGTACAGTAAATTATCATAAATTACACTTAATTTAATTTTAAACATTTGAAGAAATTTCTGGAAATTTATGGAGTTGTTCCGTATTTATGATAATATTACAGGTAATTTATAGTAATTTATGGAATCTTTCGGTCATTTATGGTAATATTACAGTTTATTTGACGTAACTTACCAAAAACTGTCCGAAATTCGACTTTTAAACATATTTATAAATTTCTGGGAATTTGTTGGTAACTTATGGTAATATTACGGAAAATTTATGGTAACTCACCATAAATTTTCCAAAACACAATTTTAAAATGTATAAATTTCCGTAAATTAATGAACAAATTGCCCAAAATTCAATTCAAAACGTTTTTATAAATTTACGAAAATTTTTTGGTAATTTATGATTATATCACATGTAATTTATGGTAATATAACAGGTAATTTATGTTAAGTTACCATACATTTTACGAACTCTTATTTTAAAATATATATAGATTTCCGCAAAATTTATGAAAAAATTCTGTCATTTATGGTAATTTTACATTTAAGTACGGTAAATTACGGTAAATTAATTTTAAGCATTTTAATAAATTACTGGAAATTTATGAAATTTTTTTGTAATTTAGGGTAATATTACAGGTAATTTACAGTACCTTACCACAAATTTCATAGAATTTAATTGAGAAACGTCTGTGGATTTCCAGAAATGTATGGAAATTTTTTGTCATTTATGATAATTTCTGGAAATTTATGAAACTTTTACGTAATTTATGGTAATATTTCAGGTAATTTATAAAAACTTTCGGTTATTCATGGTAAATTTAAAGTTAAAGAATGGCGAATCACCATAAATTTCCTAAAATTTAGTTTAAAACATTTTTATAAATTTACATACATAAAGATAAAGATGTCTATGACATCTTTATGTAATTTATGGTAATCTTACAGGTATTTATTTTAACGTAAGATAAATTACCGAAAATCAAGTTTAAAAATTTTAATAAATTGCCTGAAATTTGTAGACATTCTAAATCGAATTTTGGACACATAAGGGTAAGTTACCATAAATTACTTGTAATAATATCATAAATTACCAAAAGTTACGTAAATTTCCGGAAATTTATAAATATGTTTAAAATTTAACTTCGTGTAACTTATGGTAATTTTCCATATTTACCTGTATAATTACCCTAAGTGAGAGAAAATTCCCATAAATTTCCGACCATTTATATATATTTATTCTTTATGCTTTGCAAGTTATCTTCAATCACCAAAAATCCAATTTTAAACATTTGTATACATTTCCGGAAATTTATTCTTTTTTTGGTAATGTATGGTAATATTGAGAGTCATTTACGGTATCTTACTATAAATTGAATTTAGAAATGTCTATAAATTTACAAAAATGCATGGAAATTTTTGGTGGTTTCTGGTAATTTTACAGTTAAAAATGGTAAATTACCAGAAATCATCCAAAATTAAATTTAAAATATTTTTATAAATTTCCAGAAATTTTTTGGTAATTTATGATTATATTACAGATAACTTATAGTAATATCTCTGGTAAATTATGTTAAGTTACCATAAACAGGATAAATTACCATAAATAAACAAAAATTGCATTTGAAATATTTTAATAAATTATTTGAAATTTATGAAATTTTTCCGTAATGTATGGTAATATCACGGGTAATTTATAGTAACTTACTATATATTCCCCAAAATTCAATGGAGAACTGTCTTTAGATTTTCGAGAATTAATGAAAATTTCCGGTCATGTATGGTAATATTACAGGTAATTTGTGGTAACTTACCATCAATTTTCAAAAATTCGACTTTTGAACATGTTTATAAATTCTCGTTAAAAAAAGTCTCTCTTCTGGCCCTTGGTACATAATTTATACATACTATCTAGTTGAAAATTCAAACTTCATCTCGTTTGGTAGAGATTATTTATTTATTTTTACTATTTCTTATTTAAAATTAATGTATTTTCCAAACATCGCATAATAATCAATGACCTTATAATGATAAAAAAAAAACTCCATGGGCTTAAAATCCTGATATGCATATAATTATATATAACAGAAAAATAAAAAAAATCTGATTTAATATAAAAGCTTTGTGAAAAATTGATTTTCTGATCACCAAGTGAAAACACCAAAAATATATGAATATTAATGATATTTAATTAAATATCAATCAGTAAACAAAACAGACGGCAGAACTCAAATTGGCGGCGCAAACTTGCGCGGCATATTTGCGCGGCATATTTGCGCTTTAAATTTTTCGCGGCATATTTGCGCGGGATATTCAGCGCAGCAAATTTGCGCGGCATATTTGCGCGGCATATTTGCGGCTTAAAGTTCCGTCGCTGAGTCACCTCAAACAGAAGCTTTCATCACTTTAGAAATCTTACGATATTTCTTACTTGGGGTTGAAGTAATATTTCTAACACCCCTGAAATTAAAAAAAATGAACCAATGGGCTAAAAATTAATTTTTCTTTAACATTATTTACTCTGTCGAAACAATAAGAAGGTCTTAATGTAAAATTGTAATCATAAGGTATCTCCAAATTATACAGAGTGCTTTGTGTTTGTTTAAACAAAGTCAAGGAAAATAATATTTTGGACAATCACTATTAGGGTCTCCAGCTCTCCTTGATCTAATTTTTAAGAGAGTTCCGTTTTAGACTTTAAAAGTCTTTTGTTTGGTAGCACATTATTTAATTTTTATAGAAAATTGATATAATTGAGCGAGCCTAGTGAAAGTAATTTTCTTTATATAAGAATGAAAAGAATTCCCTGATCTATTTAAAAATATTAAAAATATTTTTAAATAGCCTTGAATATTTTCAGTGCTTTAAATTTTTTTTAATCCCTGGAAACTTCTTAAATCTCTCGAAACTTCTTGGAAATGTAAAAAAAATTCTCGAACTTTTTAAATGTTCTTTTAATTCCTTTGAAATGTCTTCAAATTATTGAAATCTTCTAAAAATAACCTTGAAATATTTTTAAGTACTTTACAATACTTCCAATGCTTTGAAATTTTTTTAGGATCCCTTGATTCTTATTAAATATATTTTTAAAATTCCTTTTAATTAAAAAAAAATTCTAAAAAATCTATGCAATATTTAAAAATTCTCTAAGATATTTAAATTCCTTTTAATTTTTTTTATTGAAATCCATTAATAAACCTTTAAATTTGAACTTTGAAATGGTTTCAGAATTCTTTGGAAAAGTTTTAAAATCCCTAAAATCTCTGAAATACTTTAAATTTTTCTCAAAGTTTTTGAATTTTTTTAAAATACTGTAAAGTATTTCCAACTCTTAAAAATTTTTTGAAATTCTTTAAAACGAAAAATTTTGAAAATTCGTTAGAATGTTTAAAAATTCCCGAAAATCTTTAAAATCTGTTATATTTTTTTCAAATTATTGAAATATATATAATATTTCATTGAATTTTTAGGAAGTCCTTAAAATATTTGTAAGACTATGAAATTTTTGGAAATCCTTTAAAACACTTCAAATATCTTAAAGATTCCTTGGAATTTGGAATTTCCTTTAAATCTTTCAAATTACTTGGAATTTTAAAAAATATCATAAATTATTTTCAATCCTATGAAATTTGTTGAAAATTTTTGAATGTCTTAAAAAACGTTGGAATTTTTAATAATTTCCTAAAATCTTTAAAATAATTAAGGATTCATTTTAATAATAGAAATATATTCAAAATTTTGTGGAATTTTTTGAAATATCCGTAAATTGTTATATTCTTTTAGAATTTAAAAATTTTCAAATTTCTAAAAATAATTTTTAATACGAGATTTTGAAAAAACACGGTTCTCTCCATTATTTATTTATAATCTTTTCATAAGAAAACAATTGAAAATTTTTTAATTCCCTGAAACTTCATAAAACTCTTAAAACTTCTACGAAATGTAAAACAAACTTACTAAAATCTATAAAATTATTAAAAATTTCTTCAAATATTAAAATCTTTTAAAAATTTTCTTAAATTTTTAAAAATACCATAAAATCCTTTTGAAATTTATTCAATTTACTAGAATCTATTTAAAAATTCCCTCGATTCCTTAAAATCCTTTGAAATACATTCAAATTGTTGAAATTTTTTTTAACAAATTAAATCTTTTAAAATACCCTAAAATATTTTTTAAATCTTTTAAAAATTTCTTTGAATTCAAAAAATTTTCAAAAAATCCGTAATGAACTTTTTAATTATTTTAAATTATTGAAATCTTTTTCGAATTTCTTGAAATTTTTTTACTTTACCATAAAATATTTCGAATCCTATAAAAATCGTTGAAATCCTTTTAATATTCAATAATATCTTAGGAAAATATTTTAATAATTTATAGGAATTACAAAGGCTTTTAAAGATTTTAGGGAATTATTAAAAGTCCATAGGTTTGAAAATAATTTAGGATATTTTTTTTTAATTTTAAGAAATTTTAAATAAATTTAAATGATTTAAAAGAATTCCAAACAATTTAAAATATTTTAGGAAATACTAAAAAATTCGAAGAAATGTTCCAGACATTAAAAAAAAATTTTAAACGCTCTAAAGAATTAAAAATAATTTTAATTTTAGAAATTTTGAATAGATTTTCAAGAATTCCAAAAAAAATTAAATACATTTCAATAGTTTAAAGAGATTCCAAAGAATCTTAAATATTTTAAGGCATTGTTAAAAAATTTAAACAATTATGAAGATATTCAAAAAGTCCCAAAGAATTAGAAAAAAATCCTTTGGTTTACAAATGTTACAGGGTATTTAAAAAAACTAAATGGTATTTTAAATGCATTTCAAACAATTTGAAGGAATCCCAAAGCGTTTTAAAGTTTTTAGTAAAATATTTAAAAATACGAGATTATGAAAAAACACGGTTTTCTTCATTATTTATTTATAATCTTTTCATAAGGAAAGAATTGAAAATTTGTTAATTCCCTGAAACTTCTTAAATCTCTTAAAACTTCTCCGGAATGTAAAAAAACTTGCTAAAATCTTCTAAAATATTTTAAGTTTCTTCAAAATATTAAAATCTATTCAAAATTTTTTAGAATTTTAAAAATGCCCTAAAATCCTTTGAAATGTATTTAATTTACTATAATGTATTTAAAAATTCCCTCAAATCGTTAAAACCCTTTGGAAAACCTTCAAATTGTTAAAACCTTTTTTTAAACCAAGCAAATCTTTTAAAATACAGAAAACATACGATTGGAAATATTTTATGGTAAATTAAAAAAAAATCAAGTAATTTGGAATAATATAAAAGACTTACAATGTTCATTACAGATTTTTTGAAAATTTTTTGAATTCAAAGGAATTTTTGAAATATTTTTAAATTCTTTAAAGCATTTTAAATATCTTAAATATTCCTTGGAACTTTTAAAAATTCCAATAAATGTTTCAAATTTCTTTGAATTTTTAAAAATTACTTAAAATATTTAAAACGCTTTGGAATTCATTTAAATTCTTTGAAATCCATGTATAAGTCCCTTGAATTTTTTTAAATACCTTATAAAATTAGTAATCGTAAGAAATTTTTTGAAATCCTTTGATTTTTTAACAATGCCTTTAAATTTTTTAAATCTATTGAATTTTTTTTTTGAATTCTTAAAAATATCCTTACTTATTTTCTCAGCAACAGATTTTAAAAATTTAAAGGAATTCAAATAAATTTGAAAGATTTAATGGATTTCTTCAAAATTTCTTCAAAGGGTCTTAAAAATGCATAGGATTGGAAATAATTTAGGATATTTTTTTTAATTTCCAAGAAATTTTTAATAAATTTCAATAATTTTAAAGAATCCCAAGGGACTTTAAGTATTTTACAAAATTCTCTAAAATTCCAAGGAATATTCAAGACATTAAAAAAATTTCAAACAACTTCAAAGGATTTGAAATATTTGATGGTATTTTAAAAAATTCCTTGAAAGCTTCAATTCAGTAATTTGAAGAAATTTCAAAAAATTTAAAAACTATACGGAATTTTTTAAAATTATAGGATTGAAAATAATGTAGTATAGATTTAAAAATTCCAAGATTTTTTAAAGATATTTAAAAAGATTTAATAAATTCTAAAATATTTTAAAGAATTTCAAAGATTTTAGATTTTTTTAATTCCAAGAAATTTTGAAAATATTTCAATAATTTAAAGCAAATGCAAAGCATTTTGAAGATTTTAGAGAATTTTCTAATATTCAAATAAATGTGAAGGATTTAATGGATTTCTTCATAATTTCAAGAAATTTTCCAACTATTTAATTTTTTTTTTTAATTTTCAAAATATTTCTCAAGATTTTCAAAATATTAAAAAATTCACTTTGAATTCAAAAAATTTTCAAAAAATCTGTAATGAACTTTGTAGTTCTTTTAAATTATTCCAGATTTCTTTTTTTTTTATTTAACATAAAATATTTTGAATCTTATAAAGATCGTTAAAATTCTTTTAAAATTCTTTAGTATCTTAGGAAAAGATTTGAAAAATTTAAAAGAATTACAAAGGATTTTAAAGATTTTAGGGAATTATTAAAATATCAAGTAATTCATAGGATTGGAAAAAAGTTATGATATTTTTTTTTTCATTTAAAGAAACTTTGAATAAATTTAAATAATTTGAAATAATTCCAAATAATTTTCAAGGCATTACAAAAATTGTAAACCACTCTAAAAGAATGAAAACATTTTACGGTATTTTACAAAGACACAATAAATGTTGATAAATTCCAATAATTTAAAAAAATGCAAAGCATTTCGAATATCCAAAAAATTATAAATTTGTCAAATTATATAATTTTAAGAAATTTTAGACAAAAAATATTATTTTATACATCCAAATTTATTATGACATTTTTTTAAATATTCTCTTAAGACAGTATAGAAGATTTTTTAATTCGCATTAGGGTCGAAAGTATTTAATTGTTTTGTGTTCTGAAATTAACTTAAAAGATATTTATTTATTTTTTAATTAAACGATATCTTTTTTAAAAAAAGAAGGAAAGACGTCTTTTGACTATGTTTAAAATAAAATTAATTTCAAAATATTAATAAACAATTTTCTAGAAATCTAATTTAAAAGTTGTTTTCTTGGAACTCGATTTTTTCCCACGAATTTTTTTAATCCTGCAAAATTAAAAACATTGCCTAAAAACTTTCAGAATATATTTTAAAAATTTTGAAAGTTTCTAAAAATATTTTTTAAATTAATTATTTTTAATTATTTAGCTTTCCTAGGAATTTTGACAGAAATTTTTATTCCTTTCGAACCTTTCGAAGTGCTTAGAAAACTTCTAAATTATGTGTTCAAAATCTTGAAAACTCTACATTTTGTTTTCAATGTTAAATTGTTTAAATTAAATTATTTAATTTCTTTGTCGGAAAATTTATCTATTAGGTTAAAAATGAATTAGTTTAACATATTTTTGTGAAAATAAAATGCCAGTTCAACGAATTTTTGAAAAAGAAATTTTTTACAAAAATGGGATTTGTTTAAATAATTAATAATGAATTAACCAATATTGTCAAATATTCCACTAGACTTATAGTAATAATTTTAAAGGAAGAAAATGTAAAAAAATTATTTAAAAAAATTAAATTTGTTTAAACAATTATAAAGTAATAAACGAATGTTAATAAATATTCAACTAGACTAATAGTAATAATTTTTAGGGGAAAAAACGCAGTTTCAAAAAAAAATTATTTTAACAAATTCCATTTGTTTAAATAATTACAAATTAATTAACCAATGATAATAAATTTTCCACTAGACCAATATTAATAATTATAAATAACGAAATACGAGAATAGAGTGTTCAAAAGGTAGATTTTATGAAGAATTTACATTTTTAATTTTAAGGGTAGTTTTCAGGTACTCGGTGGGGGGGGGGTAGAAGTGTCAAACCCTAAAAAGTTTTTCGAAAAACTCAAAAAAGTGATTTTTCCCCATGCATTTTACATGGGAAACTTTAAGTCAAAACCGGGACCTATTAAAAAAAAATTTTTAATAAAAAAATAAAATGATTATTTTTTTCTGATTTGGAATAAAACGGGAGGAATCGAAATATTCTATTAAAAATTGTTAATATTTATAGTTTTTGGGTATTAAGACGTGGTTTTCAGAAAATAAATTCTTCGCAAATTTTTTATTTTAAATGAGATTTTTTTTATTTTCCAGATATAAATCATGGTACACATATTAGGATTAAAATTTGATTGTGTTAATTAAATTAGGTCCGTTGATGGAATTTCTTCTGTTTATTTAATGGATAATGTTGCCTCAATTGACTCGTTCCTTAAAAGGAATTTGATCTGTAAATGAATTTAATGATCTTTAATATAAATTATATAAACATAAAAAATCTAGGTCTACACAAATTTCAATTAAATAATTGGATTTTCAATCTAAAAGATTACTTATTAAAATAATTATAATAGTTTATATTTTTTAAAAAACAGAAAAATATGTAATTTTTGAATTAAAAACAGTTGAATAAAAACAGGAAAATAAATTTTTAACGAAAAGTTTAATAATTAATATTTCTACCAAAATAAACTAAAAATTTTTTAATTTCCAAAAATATTGGGATAGTTAAATATTTAGTTGATAAATAAATTTTATACTAAAAAATATCAGTTTTCAATAGAAAAATTTAATACTTTCATTTTCTACGAGAAATTATTTTTGAGATCCCGAAAATTGATTATTTAAATTTAGAGTTTAAAACACTAATTTCTGAAAATTACAATAATGAATTTTAAGAGTCGAGTTTCTAATTTTCCTGTTATTAAGGGAACGGAAATTTATTAAATTGTTCCGTAATTTATGGTAATAATACAGGTAATTTGTGGTAACGTACCATAAATTGCCCAAAATTTAATTTCAAAATGTCTATAAATTTCCGAGAATTTATGGAAATTTTCGGTCTTTTATGGTAATTTTACAAATAAATATGGTAACTTACCATAAACCACCCAAAATTAAATATTTAACATTACTATAAATTTTCGGAAATGTATTGAATTTTTAAATAATATATGGTAAAATTACAGGTAAGTTATGGAAATTTATGCATATTTAAAATTTTCTATAAATTTCTGGAAATTTTCAAAAATTTTCGGAAATTTTTGGTAAGAACGGACATTTATGGAGAGTTACTATACATAATATATGAAATTACCCCAAATTGTCAAAAATGTCCGGAAATTTATAGAAATGTTTAAATTTATTTTTGGGTAATTTATCGTAAGTTACCATAAATTACCGCTAATATTACTGAAAATTATGAACAAATTTCATAAATTTCTACAAATGTTTAAAATTTAATTTTGTGTAATTTTAGCCAAATTACCATATTTAGCTGTAAAATTACCATGAGTGACTGAAAATTGCCATTATATTTCGAAATTTTATAGACCTTTTTAAATAAAATTTTGGCTAATTTAAATTTAGTTATCACAAATTATCTGAAAAATTACCAAAACTTTCATAAATTTCCGAAAATGTTTTAAATTGCTTTAAATTTAATTTCGAGTCATTTATGGTAATTTAATGTATTTGCCTGTCAAATAAAAAACATTATTAACCGAAATTTTTCAGAAATTTACGGAAATCTATAGACATTTTTCAATTTAATTCGTGGAAATTTATGATTTATGATTAAATGTCAAAAATTTCTGACATATATCCGGGAATTTATAGAAATGTTTTAAATTTATTTTTGGGTCATTTATCTTAAGTTACCATGAGTTACCTGTAATATTACCATAAATCATCTAAAAATTTCTAAATGCCCCGAAATTTTTATAAATTTCCAGAAATATAAACATGTTTAAATTGTATTTTGGGAAATTTATAGTTGGTTACCATAAATTACTTCTAATATCACTGAAAAATAATCAACAAATTTCATAAATTTCTGCAATTGTTTAAAATTTAATTTGGGGTAATTTTAGCCAAAATACCATTTTTAGCTGTAAAATTACCATAAATGACTGAAAATTTTCAACAAATTTCGGAAGTTTATATACAAATTTTAAATAAAATTTTGGCTAATTTAAGCTTAGTTGTCACAAATTATCTGACAAATTACCAAAACTTTCATAAATTTCCGGAAATATTTCAAAATGCTTTAAATTTAATTTTGGGTGCTTGATAGTAATGTACCATATGTAAATGTTAAATACCATTAATAACCGAAATTTGTCATAAATTTCCGTAAAATCTATAGACATTTTTTAATTTAATTTGTGGAAATTTATGGTAATTTACCATGAATTAACTGTAATATTACCATTAACTACCAAAAAATTGCATAAATCTCCGGAAATTTTCATAAATTTCCGGAAATATAGACATGTTTAAATTGTATTTTAAGAAGTTGATAGTTTCCATGACTTGCCCCTAATATTAATGAAAATTATCAAGAAATTTCTACAAATGTTTAAAATTAAATTTTGGTTAATTTTGGTAAATTTACCATATTTAACTATAAAATTACCATAAATGACTGAAATGCTCTATCATATTTCGGAAGCTTATAGACATTTGTAATAAAAAGTTGGGCAATTTAAGTTTAGTTGTCACAAATTATCTGAAAAATTACCATAAATTACCTAAACTTTCATAAATTTTCAGAAATGTTTTAAAATGCTTTAAATTTAATTTTGGGTCATTTATGATAATTTACCTATGCACATGTTAAATACCATGAATAACCGACATTTTTTATAAATTGCCGTAAAATCTATAGAATTTTTCAATTTATTTTGTGGAAATTTATGGTATCTTACCATGAATTACCTATATCATAAATGAAATTACCGTAAATTGTCAAAAATGTCTATTATTATTATATTTCGGAAGTTTATAAACATTTTAAAATAAAATTTTAGGCAATTTAAATTTAGTTATCACAAATTATCTGAAAAATACCATAAATTACCTAAACTTTCATAAATTTCCAAAAAAGGTTAAAAAAGCCTTTAATTTAGTTTTGGGTAATTTATGGTAATTTACCGCCTTTACATGTTAAATACCATTATTAAATGAAATTTTTCATAAATTTCTGTAAAATCTATAGATATTTTTCAATTTATTTTTGTGGAAGTTTATCGTAAGTTACCATAAATTACTTATATAATAAATGAAATTACCATAAATTGTCAAAAAAAGTCTGAAAAATATCCGGAAATTTATAGAAATGTATTTTATTTTTTTTGGGTAATTTATCTAAAGTTACCATAAATTACCTGTAAAATTACCATAAATGACTGAAAATTGCTATTATATTTTGTAAGTTTATAAACATTTTTAAATTATATTTTAGGCAATTTAAATTTAGTTATCTCAAATTATCTGAAAAATTACCATAAATTACGAAAACTTTCAGAAATTTCCGGAAATGTTTTGAAATGCTTTAAATTTAATTTTGGGTAATTTATGGTAATTTACCGTCTTTACATGTTAAATACCATTAATAACCGAAAATTTTCATAAATTTCCGTAAAATCCATAGACATTTTTCAATTTAATTTGTGGAAATTTATGGTAAGTTTACATAACTTACCTATATAATAAATGAAATTACCGTAAATTATCAAAAATGTCTGAAAAATATCCGAAAACTTATAGAAATGTATTTTATTTACTTTTGGGTAATTTATCAAAAGTTGCCATAAATTACCTGTAAAATTACTATAAATGACTGGAAATTGCTATTATATTTCGGAAGTTTATAATTATTTTTAAATAAAATTTAAGGCAATTTAAGTTTAGTTATCTCAAATTATCTGAAAAATTACCATAAATTACGAAAACTTTCATAAATTTTCGGAAATGTTTTAAAATGCTTTAAATTTAATTTTGGGTAATTTATGGTAATTTACTGTGCTTACATGTTAAATACTATTATTAACCAAATTTTTTTATAAATTTCAGTAATATCTAGACATTTTTCAATTTAATTTATGGAAAATAAATGAAATTACCGTAAATTGTCAAAAATGTCGGAAAAATATCTGGAAACTTATAGAAATGTATTTTGTTTAATTTTGGGTAATTTATGTAAAGTTACCATAAATTACCTGTAAAATTACCATAAATTGTCAAAAATGTCTATTATTACTATATTTGGGAAGTTTATAAGCATTCAAAAATAAAATTTTAGGCAATTTAAGTTTAGTTATCACAAATTATCTGAAAAATTACCGTGAATTACGAAAACTGTCAGAAATTTCCGGAAATGTTTTAAAATGCTTTAAATTTAATTTCGGGTCATTTATGGTAATTTACCGTCTTTACATGTTAAATACCATTATTAAATGAAATTTTTCATAAATTTCCGTAAAATCTATAGACTTTTTTCAATTTAATTTTTGGAAATTTATGGTAAGTTACCATAATTTACCTATATTATAAATGAAATTTCCGTAAATTGTTAAAAATGTCTGAAAAATATCCGGAAATTTATAGAATTGTTTTAATTTATTTTTGGGTAATTTATCTAAACTTGCCATAAATTACCTGTAAAATTACCATAAATTACGAAAACTTTCAGAAATTTCCGGAAATGTTTTGAAATGCTTTAAATTTAATTTTGGGTAATTTATGGTAATTTACCGTCTTTACATGTTAAATACCATTAATAACCGAAAATTTTCATAAATTTCCGTAAAATCCATAGACATTTTTCAATTTAATTTGTGGAAATTTATGGTAAGTTTACATAACTTACCTATATAATAAATGAAATTACCGTAAATTATCAAAAATGTCTGAAAAATATCCGAAAACTTATAGAAATGTATTTTATTTACTTTTGGGTAATTTATCAAAAGTTGCCATAAATTACCTGTAAAATTACTATAAATGACTGGAAATTGCTATTATATTTCGGAAGTTTATAATTATTTTTAAATAAAATTTAAGGCAATTTAAGTTTAGTTATCTCAAATTATCTGAAAAATTACCATAAATTACGAAAACTTTCATAAATTTTCGGAAATGTTTTAAAATGCTTTAAATTTAATTTTGGGTAATTTATGGTAATTTACTGTGCTTACATGTTAAATACTATTATTAACCAAATTTTTTTATAAATTTCAGTAATATCTAGACATTTTTCAATTTAATTTATGGAAAATAAATGAAATTACCGTAAATTGTCAAAAATGTCGGAAAAATATCTGGAAACTTATAGAAATGTATTTTGTTTAATTTTGGGTAATTTATGTAAAGTTACCATAAATTACCTGTAAAATTACCATAAATTGTCAAAAATGTCTATTATTACTATATTTGGGAAGTTTATAAGCATTCAAAAATAAAATTTTAGGCAATTTAAGTTTAGTTATCACAAATTATCTGAAAAATTACCGTGAATTACGAAAACTGTCAGAAATTTCCGGAAATGTTTTAAAATGCTTTAAATTTAATTTCGGGTCATTTATGGTAATTTACCGTCTTTACATGTTAAATACCATTATTAAATGAAATTTTTCATAAATTTCCGTAAAATCTATAGACTTTTTTCAATTTAATTTTTGGAAATTTATGGTAAGTTACCATAATTTACCTATATTATAAATGAAATTTCCGTAAATTGTTAAAAATGTCTGAAAAATATCCGGAAATTTATAGAATTGTTTTAATTTATTTTTGGGTAATTTATCTAAACTTGCCATAAATTACCTGTAAAATTACCATAAATTACGGAAAAATTGCTCAATCTCCAGAAATTTCCAAAAATTTCCGGAAATGTAGAAAACTGCTTATAGAAATATACTGATGAATCTCGCTGTTTTTATTTTTTTTATTTTAAATAATCTTTTTCCTTAATAAAAGACAATTAAGAAACTTGGTTTCAAAATTTATTATTTTGTTAAAATTGTTAAATTAGTGTTTTAATTTGTTTATTTAATAACAAATTTGAGAAAATAATTACTTTCGAAGTATACCAGTAAAAAAATGCTCTCATTCAATCCTAAATACCTACAAAAATCTAAAACAACTATCCTTACAAGATATCCAATAGCAATCCAAATTTTAAAAAATTAATTAATTGGGGGATTGGCGATGATTCGTCACTTTATTCGAACTAAATTTGAACAATTTATGGACAAAAAGAGTTTTTTAGTTGAATTATTAAAAGTTAATAGACAATTTGTTATTTTAAAAGCAATATAGTTATAAACAAATCCCCATATCAGGTATTTTTGATCAACTGAATAAAGTTTTTTTATGGAATCGATTACGTATTACTTGGAAATAAAACCTAAGTATAATATTTAGCAAAATAATGAATATTAATAATTGTTTAAACTATCTTAATTAACAAATGCATTATTACTTTATTAATGGAGGTACAAACTTGATTTTTTCGATGAAATTAACTTTGAATGCTTGCTATTTTTCAGAATTATAACTTGTTTTTTTTGTTTAGTTAACTGTAAATAAGAAATTTTTTTATTCTTTTTAAAATTTTATGGAATTGTCAAGAAACTTAATTAAAAACATTTTATGGAATTTTTTTATAATTCTAACAAATTTTCAAGATATTTCGAAAGTTTTACAGGGTTTCAAAATATTTTAAAGTTTTGGAAATAATTTACGGTATTTCAAAAATCTTCAATAACTTTGAAAAAAATTTATAGTATTTAAAAGATTTTAGGAAATTTTAAGAATTTTCAAGTTATATTTCAAGGATTTTAAAAGTTTAAAGGTATTTTTAAACTTTTAAAATCATTGGAAATATTTTAGAATATTTTAAAAGATTTTTTTTAAAAGAATAGAAATATTTTATGGTAATTAAAACAAATCAAAGAAGTTTGGAATTGATTTAAATAATTTAAATGAGTTACAAAGGTCTTTAGAGATATTTAAGAATTTTTTTAAATTCAAGGTATTTTAAAGAGATTTAATATGTGTTAAGGGATTTCAAAATTTGCAAAACATTGGAAATATTTTTTGGGTTATTTTAAAAGATTTCAAGAATTTATAAAAATTTTTTAATAATTTGAAGAAATTCCAGAAAATTAAAAAAATTTCATACAATTTTTTTGTAATTCTGATGAATTTTCAAGATATTTCAAAAGTTTTAAAGGGTTTACAAATTTTTCAAAGTTTTGGAAATATTTTACTGTATTTCAAAAAATTTTAATAACTTCCAGGAAATTTTATAGAATTTAAAAGATATTAGGCGATTTTAAAATTTTTTTAAGAATGTTTTAAGGATTTGAAAATTTTAAGGATTCAAAAAAATTTCAAAACATTGGACATATTTCAGGTTACCTAAAAATTTTCTAAGAATTTTTGAATGGATTTAAATAATTCAAAATAATTCGGAAGAATTTTTCAACCCTAGAAAAGTTATTAAAAATTCTAAGAAAATTTTAAGCTATTTAAAAAGTTTCAATAGATTTTTAAAATTTTTGAAAGTAATAGAAATATTTTATGTTAATAAAAAAAAATCAAAGAAATTTGGAATAGGTTTGAATAATTTAATTGAGTTACAAAGGTCCTTAAAGATATTGTAGAATTTTTTGAAATTCAAGGTATTTTTAAGAGATTTAATAAAACTTAAGGGATTTAGAAATGTTCAAAGCATTGGAAATATTTTAGGGTATTTTAAAAGATTTCTAGGATTTATAAAATTTTTTTAATAATTTGAGGAAAATACAGCAGATTTAAAACATTTTAAGCAATTTTTTTATAATTCTGAGGAATTTTCAAGATATTTCGAAAGTTTTGAAGGATTTCAAAAAAATTCAAAGTTTTAGAAATATTTTACGGTATTTAAAAAAATTTCAATTACTTTCAGAAAAATTTATAATATTTAAAAATCTGAGGAAATTATTTAAATTTTCAAGTAATTTTTAAAGAATTTGATAAATTTAAAGACATTTAAATTTTTTTAAAGAATTGGACATATTTCAGATCACCTAAAAATTTTCTAAGAATTTTTGAATAGATTTCAACAATTTAAAATAATTCGGAAAGATTTTTAAGACCTAAAAAAATTCTTTAAAAATCTAAGCAAATTTTTAAACTATTTTAAAATGTTTCAATAAATTAAAAAAAAAATTTTATAGAATAGAAATATTTTACGGTAATTTAAAAAAATCAGAAAAATTTGAAATAGATTTAAATAATTTAAAAGAGTTACAAATGTCATTAAAGATATTTTAGATTTTTTTTTAATTTAAGGAATTTTTAAAATATTTAATGAGTGTTAAGGGATTTAGAAATTTGCAAAGCATTAATATTTAATAAAATATTTTAGGGTATTTTAAAAGATTTTAAGGATTTTCTTGAAAAATTTGATAATTTGAGGAAAGTGCAGCAGATTTAAAACATTTTTTAACCATTTTTTTATCATTCTGAGCAATTTTCAAGATATTTTGAATTTTTCTAGTGTGTCAAAATATTTCAAAGTTTTGGAAATATTTTACTGTTTTTTCCAAAAATTTCAATAACATTCAGAAAAATTTATAGTATTTAAAAGATTTTAGGAAATTTTAAGAATTTTCAAGGTATGTTTCAAGGATTTGAAAAGTTTAAAGGTATTTCAAAGAATTTTAAAGAATTGGACATATTTCAGGTTCATATTTTAATTGTTGATCACAGGTTTATTGACCAGTGAATATTTAATTATTAATTTTAGATGTTAATTTTGTTTGTCTACTGGTCTACATCAATATTATTAATATATTGATAAATCTTAAGATTGTGAAAAACAAAGTCAATAATATACTATATAATATATAATATAATAGATAATAAAATCAATATTTTAAAAATATTGATATAGACCAGTATACAAACAAAAATAACATCTAAGAACACCTATGAAAGTTCTTTAAAATTTAAAAAAAAAATTAAGCTACTCAAAAAGCTTCAATGGATTTTTTAAATTTTTAAAGGAATAGAAATATTTTTAATTATGAAAACAAAAATCAAAGAAATTTGAAATAGATTTGAATGATTTGAATGAGTTACAAAGGTCATTAAAGATAATTTAGAATTTTTTTTTAATTTCAAGGAATTTTTAAGATATTTTAAAAGTTTTAACGAGTTTAAAAATTTTTTAAAGTTTTGGAAATATTTTACTGTATTTAAAAAAATTTCAATAACTTTCAGAAAAATTTATAGAATTTAAAAGATCTTAGGAGATTTTAAAATTTTTTAAGGAATGTTTAAAGGATTTGAAAAGGATTTCAGAAAATTCAAAACATTGGACATATTTCAGGTAACCTAAAAATTTTCTAAGAATTTTTGAATTTATATCAATAATTTAAATTATTTGGAAGGATTTTTAAGGCCTAAAAAAATTCTTTAAAATTCTAAGCAAATTTTAATCTATTTTAAAAAGTTTCAATAAATTTTTTAAAAAAATTTAAAGAATATTTTAT
>JAAAKG020108656.1:0-15562 GCA_010014905.2 Druon quercuslanigerum | reverse complement strand
CCTTAGTTTCCGAGATATCAAGGTTTCAATATTTGCGCTCGAGGCTCGAGCGGCTGACTCGCTAATGAGGAGCCTGAACGCCGGACTTCGCACTTCCGTACGTAGAAAGTAGCAAGTCAGCCGCTCGAGCCTCGAGCGCAAATATTGAAACCTTGATATCTCGGAAACTAAGGCCAATTGAATCGAAAGAAAAAATACGCATCTAATGGATTTTCACGTACTTTCACATTGTGAAGCACCAGTCGAATTGGCGAGATTAGAAATCAACACCTCCATTGGATACCGCTCCGCGCCTGGCTTACACAGTTCACTGCTTCTCGTAACGTTGAGTCGTTGTACACATCTCAGTCGCGATTGGTCCCTGTATAGCTCCAAGAACTTTGTATAATCATAGGAGCAAACGCGAGGTGGCGCTGTACCCGAGGTGGAGCGGTATTGAATGGACGCTTCAAAACCCTGTTTGGATCGGCGTGAACAAAATTCTGATATTGAAGCCAAGCACGTCAGCTATGTATCAGCTGCGTGATTTTAATAAAGGCGTGGAGTCTGGCGAAGCTGCATTTGCAGCGAGGCACGTGTACGTATTTCTGGGTAGAGGAGAAATCAAACTACGAATACCAAAGGAGGTACGATCGGTGGTCGGCACGGACGTACCGTTTCTCATTCGCGGTTGGCGCCTTCTATTTTTATTAGACGGGCGATAAAGCCCGCTGCCGGTTCCATATGGATATCCCATACGTATGAGAGTAGATGCCGCTGGTGCTCGACCGACACCGGAGCAAAGTATGCCGGCACGTTTTCCCTTTTAGCGAGCAATTTGCAAGCGATGATTCTTGCCAAGTGCACCCATCCCAACGTTGTTTTGGTTTAACACTCGTGTTATATCTTTGTGCGGCCGCCCTGGATGAAATACGCGACTCAAAACAGTTGCAGCGACGTTCGTTCATTTTACACCAAGTATACGCAAAGCTATTCTAGTACATTCGTCCGTACATTTTTTCCTGTTATTCTCTTTTTGTAAGTGCCACCTCTTAAATCAAAAATAAAACAATGTTCTCAATACACTTGGCTGGATCAATGATACCCTTCTTCTATGTATGTTTAATGGAATACCCACTTTCGTTTTGTAGGATTCATTGAAAAGTGGAGATGAAAAAGTGGAAGCTGTATAATTTGTGTTATTTCTCAATAATTAGTTATAGGCTCTATCTTAAAGAGACCAAAAATAGACGAAAAATTCACTGGAACTTGGATTTAAAGCTGGTTTCGGGTATGGCTTGATCGTAAACAGTGAACTGATGAGTCCATCAATTCTCGGAACACGGTGAATTCGAACTTCTTAAATCCAAGTACCATCCGCCTCATCGTAGGATGAAAAATGTTTTTTGGACAAATTAGTCTACAGCTTACAACTTTGATAGGATTTTCAATTAAGAAAGATTAAAGTTAAATAAATTTCGAAGAGATTTTGCTAGCCAATTAAAAAACTTTTTTATTGATTTCTTATTTAACAAGAAAGTTGATATTCAAAAAAATTGTATAAACGATCCCTTTTTTTGTAACTACTTATATTTCACATTAAGACTGAACCAATTTTAGAGTCGAAGTTACAAGTAGATTGATTGAATATAAATATGGACGAAGAATAGAAGAATATATTTTTATTTCTTTTTTGCTATTCCATAATAATTAAAAAGACGATCCTAGCTTTTTTTAGGAAAATGTCGCTCTGATGATTTTAATTTTTATCTTAACAATAAAAAAGTGTAGAAAAAAAATTCCACTAGTATTTACTGTATAATCTTATAATTTCTTCATCTCTTAGTAATTAAATAAAAAAATAAGAGATTTTTCAAAGTCCCTTCGATTATTTTCATTTTTATCATAAATGTTTGTGGCAGAAATTCAATTTTTTTTAACCAATGAGAATAATTGTCAACCATTATTTTCCATCTATTTTATGAAAGTATTGACTTTGTGTAAAAAGTGCCAGATTTGAAGAAACTTGCATAAAATTTCATAAAACTTCATGAAATCAGTACCCAATGAATAATTTGGCAGGTTAAAAATTTAAACATTTATTTTTAAATTTACAAATTAATTGGAGAAAATGCTATGTCAAGATTAACAATACTTGGAGACTTTTCATTTCAATTTACCTAAATAGTATACCTAAAAAATACTTAGCTACCATTTTTATTTTCAATGTTTCAAATTTTTTTTAATCAAAATTAATCTCTAATGTTATAAACAAAGCTTATAAACGAAATTGATGAAAAATTTAATTAAATTAAATTGATTCCGTTAATTCAAATGAGTTTGTGTATTACCGTTAATGAGGTAACTTCCGACATGTGTGGCAAATTCGGACATTCCTTAATTGATTGTTTAAATTACTTGAAGAGGGTAGTTTCCATAAAGTTACGTTTATTTAAATACTTCGCCGGAAAAAATGAGACACTCATATTTTTGCCAATTTTTTTTCGGCCTTCTATAATGAAGATATGTCTTAAGTTTTACGAGGGCTAAATCATTTTTGCGGCCAGGAGAATTTTTCGTTATAAAACCGAAGTTTTATTTTTTTCGCGTTAAGAGCGAAAGTTTCAAACTTTTTACATCAAAATTTGCATATCTATAAAATCCTTACCGGAGATTCATCTCGCCTTTTGTAATATTTTGCATCATTTGCGAGAAAAATTAAAAATTAATATTTTCAGAAGAAAGAAAGATAAAAGATTTTCTCCAAGAACCAACGCATTTTATTTTGTGCAATAATTTGTAAAGGCTTTTGTTTTCTCCTTCATTGTTTTGTACCTTTTTTGTTTCTGAGAAACATGCAAAGATATGATTTTATAAGACAAAAATTCTTCTCTTCCTTACAGAAGGGAAAATTCAACAAAAAATGTTAATATGAGTATCGGTTTTTTCTGGTGAAAATCGTCATTTTATATTTTCAAACAAAACGTCGAAACTGTATGAATTTGGTACTTTTAGAAATTTTTTGACGAAATTTCAAATATGACGGTAAAGAACGCCAGGATTAAAGAAGAAATTTTGAATATCTGAGTTAAATTAAAAAGAGCATTTTAAAAACGAAATTATTTTTTTCAAGAGACGTCAAAACTTTAATACTCATAACTTTTAAGATATTTTTTTTGTATCGAAAAAATACGTGTCTCCAAATTTGAGCACCTTATGTGAAACAGTAAACTAAACATTATTTTTGACTAAACATTTTTTTTTTAATTTGCACTGGATAATATTTCTATTTCCAACGAACAATTAGCAAATGTATTGTAGAATTTGATTTTTTCTATAAACACTTCAAAGTTTCGTTCAAGTAGTTAATAAAAAAGTTTTGAAAAAAGGTTGAAAAAAATAAAAATATGTAATCCAACAAATGTTTATTGGCATTTTTAAAATAAATAATCACCCAAAATAAATTTTCTGTCTTAAAATAATTAATTTATGATATTGCATTTAAAATTTAAAAATTTGATACGATAGTATAAATTTCAAATAAAGGAGCCAAAATTTTCGGGTGCAATTTTGGCCACAGTGATTAAATTTTAAATGTTGATTTATTGCCGTTTTTTATGTCCATATCGCTAATCTTTTTGCGACAGAATTATTATCCAATTCGCTTTTCTTTTTTCTCTATTTCTTTTTAACACACATGTAATAATTAAATAATTTCAGCAGTTTAAATTGATTGAACATTTGTAATTACTTCATGAATGCCTAATTCAAACGAAAAGAAAAATCAAACTAAATTATGAAAAAAGTTTAAACTTTAATGCTTAAAATTAACATGAAATGTATTCAATCTTTAATTGAGTCTTATGTAACCTTCAGAGATACACGTGCAACTAAAGAAGCATTCACACACCGCATCGCAGAGTATGCACCTAATGACTTCGCTTGGCGAACGTGGTTACGTATCCGGCATACGGAAGCTTTCGAATCCAACCTCCTTAAATTTACCTCAATTCATGTCTATAGACAGTTCTCAATTAAGCTTCTTCTCAATTAAGCTTGAGAGATTTTCTCCTTCATTCGTGTATGTAATTTTTGTAAATTATTCGTAAATAAAAAAAATATCTCATAGTAATTGAACCTCTCCCGATCAAAAGAGGATACGCGTGGATTCAGCCTGAGACTTATTGTCCAGAAAGTCAATTCTAAAAATCGCTCGAATGTTAATTTCAAGTTTTACAGTTTTTGAAGTAATTGATAAAAACTAGATTTCTCGAAAACAAAAAATTGCAATCTTTTTTCACATCAACTCGCGCTAACTCAGTCCGTTTTCAAAATTCGTAAATATAATTAATATTAAATTACATTTTAAAGTCTTTTAAAACTAGCTGAGGAAGAAAGAAACTAGCTGAGAAAGAAAAACGCAAATATTTTAATAAATAAAAAAGTTGTTAATTTTTTTGCGAGGCTTTGCAAAAATCATGAATTTCAACCTTCAAGCGCTTCGTTTATCGAGCGAATTTCAAGCAACGGAAAACTTTCAGTTTCAAAATTGTTTACTAAGGTTCAAAGAAGTTTTCTGTAAATTTTCAGATCAATCGCTTTAATGGTTAAAAAATTATGAGTGTCTTAAATTACAAACGGAAATCTTGACGCTGCTGCCGTATGCACGTGTCTCCTCGGTTACGAACGTGTTGCAGCAGACGAGAAGGTCAAGTCGGATACCAAAACAAAAATAATAACCGTTTGTAGTTTTCTTCTAAAATATACTATAAATAAAGCAAAGAAGCATTGAATGGATTATTTCTTAGAATACCTGCAAAATTATTATTTTTGAAACAGGTTTATTTTAGTTAATAACCTACTTATTTAAGAAAGATGGAAGAGTGGATGTTAATGACAATTACAAATTGCAAAATCCTACCTCTTTTCTCTTTAAGTTTACGCTTGAGGAAGAGAAACTTTCGAAAAGTCCTCCCCTTTAAATTGGATTAAAAGCTGCCAAAGTAAGGGATGTAAAAAATCTCTATAATTACTTAAGTCCTGAAGGAAAATAATTTTTCGAAAAGTATTTTTTTAAGGTAAAAATTCAGAGCCGAGCTGCCGAAGAAACTGAAGGAAGTGACGAACATGATTAAATCTAGTTTAAAATGAAGAATTATTTAAATAATTTGATGTTCAAAATGTCTAATAAATCAGTTATTTCAGTGATTTCTTGAGTATTATTTTGTTATCAGATTTGACCTTCACGTCCGCTGCAACACGTTTATAGCTAAGGCGGCACATACATAGGGCAGCGTCAAGACTTCCGCTTGTAATTTAAAACATTCATAATTTTTCAACCATAAATGCGATTGATCTAAACCTTTTCAGAAAATTTCTTTGAACCTTAATCAACAACTTTGTCGTTGAAAGTTTTCCGTTGCTTGAATTTCGCTCGATAAACGAACACGTAATTTACTGTCAGCAGAATCAAAAAAATTTCAAAAATTGGCTAAGTTCGGACGAGTTTAAGTGAAAAAGGATTGCATTTTTTTGTTGTTAAAAAATCCATTTTTTACCAATTTATTCAAAAACTATTAAACTTACGAATTTTTGCAAAATAAAAAAAAAGAGGCGCCTTAAAATTTTCTGCAAGAATCAGTTCTTAAAATTGAAATTCGTAGGATGTTTAAAATTGACTTTCAGGACAATACTTCTGAGGCTGAATCCGCGCGTATCCCTTTTTGATCCGAAGAGGTTCAATTGTACAGAAATTTAATATGAATTTAACTTTACGCGCTGAAGAAACCTTATGAGTGAAAAATGAACCTAGCCAACTACAATTTTTTTTTATTCACGGAATTTCGTAATTCAGGGAAATGTCAGGGATTTAAAAAAAAATCTTGTGGCTCAAAGAAGTTCTATAACTTTAAATAACTGTGATTAAAATATTTTTTTACAAAATTTACTTTTTGATTAAAGCTCATATTTTGGCGTTCAAAAATCTACTAAAACCATTTCTGGATGAAAATTAAACTATTTTTTCAAACATTTTATTTCTCATTAAAAAATTCATCTGTTTTAGTATAAATTGCATCTTCTTTTGGATAAAAATGCAACTGTCTATTAGAAAATTCAACAAATTTATTAAGAAAATCATTCGTTCTGGTTGAAAATTCAATTCTTTTATTGGCCATTTATCTTTTTTGTTTAAAATTCAAGTTTTTCATTGAAAATTTACTTCTCAGTAAAAACTCATATGTTGATGTTGAAAAGTCAAAGTGAAATCTCTTTACATTCTCATCCAGAGAAGGTATTAGATTTTTGTAAAATTTGACTCCTCGGTTTTTGTTAAATGTCCAAGTTTCGAGACAGCTTTTTATGAATGTGTCTCTCTGACCCTCTGGCTGTGTGTATGTGTGTGGGCGTGTGTGTGTGTGTATGTGCGTGTGTGTGGCTGTGTGAGGCTGTGTGTGTTTCTGTAGATTTTCAGTTTTTTAGCGCGATAACTTTCGAAAAAATTGACAGATTTTAATAACCTTTGGTAGCCCCTTTTAGTGCCCGTAAGTTAAGGTCAAGTTCGTTTCCCAGAAATTTTTGATCAAAATTCGAAAAGTTAGCACATTTTGAATAATTTTGAGAGCACTTTTTTCAAAATCTGAAAATTATATGTGCGTATGTTTATAGCACTTTAAAATTCAAAGAATTTAACTTCATGAAATTTTTCGATAAAATGAAAATTCTAAGAAACATAGCATTTTCAAAATACAAAAAAAAAAAAAAAATGTACATTTTCAGCCAAACAACGCACGACACAAAAAAAATCCAAAAAAGAAAAAGGTTGCTTTTTGAATACCCTATAAGATTGTCTTGACGACTTTTTTAATTTTCTTCAAATAAAAAAATAGAGGAAAATCAAAATTTTAATTTTATGGTTAAACTGTGCAAAATAGGTAAAAAGGTGTTCAGATAAAAATTGTGCATTTCAAAAATATCTGCAAGATGTTTTAAATCACTTTTTGATAGGATGCGTAGTTTTTGTTTCAATCGTGAAAAACATAGTTAAAGTAAAAAAAATCTGCCTGACGCGTGGGCACATTCTTTTAATAAAATTTTTTAAAATTATTAAAGAATGAATAAAATTTAAAAAACTCTGTTTTTCATTCAACTTTATCATGCATGAACTCCCATCTAACACAACCCTGCGGAAGGTTGGTGATCCCCGCATAAAATGCTAACCAGCTAGGACTTGGTTAAACCTAATCCCCCCCCCCCCCCCCCACCTGCCCACAACCCCTCATCAATCGAATTTTCGTGGGTAACTGAGGCTAGAGACATAATTTGGAAGTTAGAAAAAGGTAATGCTTGTGTTCGTTAAAGCCGAAGGAGCTTTAACAAAAGAGAATTCACTATCACCAAATTACTGTTGTCGATGGTTTGTCCTTTAATTTAAAAAAATCTGTGTGAATATACAAAGACCGAACGCTGAGCGCAAGCGAAATATATTATGGAGAAACTGATTGGTTGAATCAATAATTTTGTTAAAACCTCATTCTTTTTGGTTAATAATTCAATTATTTAATTGAAAAATCGTCTTTTCTGTTGATATTTCAAGTACTTTCATAGAAAGTTTACTTTGTCATTAAAATTCAATTTTGGTGTTGATAAGTCAAAATAAAATTCATATATTTGGTTACAAGTTGTAATACTTGGTTGAAAACTGATTTTTTTATTAGGAATTTAACTGCGTGAGGAAAAATTTAACTGCGCGTTGATTTCTTTTTAATAGAGGTATATCTCTGGTTTACAGTTTACTTATTTTGTTAAATATTCATATTTTTGCATTAAAATTAATTTTCCTGAATAAAATTTCATTTAATTATATGAAGTTTGACTCTGGATTACCTAAAATTATTCTAGTTTACATAAAATTAATCTGGATTACATCAAATTACCTTTAACAAAATAGTTAGGTTTTCATTCACGAAAATTAATTTTTAATAAAAAAAACGGATTTTCAAACAAAAATTTTTACATTTTCAAACAAAGAGAACAATTTTGAACTAAAATGATGAATATCCAAGCAAAAAATTATTGTTTAACAAAGTACTTTAAAGTGAAAGTAGGTAGTTGAATTTATAATCAATAAGATTAATTTTGTTTCAGAAAGATACAATTTTTTTAAATCACATAAGTTTTTAACCAAATATTTTAATTTTGATCTAAAAAAGAATCGACAATAATTTTTTCGTGATCCCGTACGTAACAGCGGGGGGGGGGGGGCAAGATATTCTTTTACGATTCATTACAGAAGGAGGATGGGGTCCTTTATTTTAATACTTAATTTTTAGAAATGTGCAAATGAAATAAATAATAAGCATTAATTGTACAGAAAGTTAATATGACTAACTTTGTGCATCCTCACGTAATTTTCTGGTTAGTAATTTATTTTTCATCTATTTCTATATCTGTTGTTTGCAGTTGCTTCGTCCTAAAGATTATCTTCTAGTTAGAAATTTTATTATTTGTTACAAAATTCAACAATTTGGTCAAAAAACTATCATTTTTTATTGAAAATAATCTGTTTTTTTTTGTCTTTCTTGGTTGAAAAATAGGCTATTTTAGTAGAAAATTTAATTTTCTTTTAAATTCATACATTGATGTTTAAAAATCAACTGAAATCTTTCTTGGATGAAAATTCAAACCCTCTTTTTGTTGAAAATTTGTCTTTTCAAATTCCAAATCCATTCATTTTTGTTTGAATGTCATCTTTCTTGAATAAAAATTCAACTATTTAGTTCAAAATTAAACAATTTTGTATAAAAAAAACATGTGTTTTGGTTGCAAAGGACCCCGCACAATTTACATTAAGATCCGGCCCCACCTATTTCGAAAACTTTTGATTTTTTTTTGACTAGTATCCTTTAGGATTTTTTGATCAGGAGGCTTTGTACTATATTTTATTGCAATTTTCGTCAATTTGATCGGGGTCAGATTTTCTTGTAAATTGTGCGGATTCCTTTAACTATTTCGTAAAAAATTTAGTTTTTCTTCTAATTTCGTATTTTGGTGTTGCAAAATCAAGTTTTGCAAGAATTTTCTGGTTGAAAATTCAACTCTTTTTTTTAAATGTATCTCTTTAATTAAAAATTTGTTCTATTTTTTTATAAATTGTATCTTTCTTGGAGGAAAATACAACTGTTTGGTTGAAAACTAATCTTTATGATTTTAGTTTAAAATTTATCTACTATCTATTTATCCATTAATAAGTAAATAAATAAACTTTTCTATTTATCTATTATTCTATTTATCTGCTACCTTTTGTGCTCGAAATTAATTTATTTTGTTCAAAATTTAATGTTTGAGCACAAAATTCATCTTTTACCCTGAAGGTTCAATAATAAAAAATCTTTATTTATTGTAAATTTGTACTTTTTGTTCCAAAATACATTTTTTTTAAATGAAATTTGATCTTTCTTGGTTGAAATATCAACTATTACATTTTTGTTAAGAATTTACTTTTTTGGTTGAAAAAGTATTTCTTTTTTTTTTAAATAAAAATAAATATAAAAATTTAAGACTTGTATCTGAAATATTATTTTATTCTGTTTATAAAAGATCCTATGTTAAAACCATTATAAGATTAAAATGCTTGCATTTGAATGGTAACTGTCAGGGAAAATGAAAAATAGGTCAAGAAAAATCAGGAAATTTCGCAAATAGAGTTTTCACCCTGCAAAGCACGTATTATCTTAAATACTATGGAATATTCATTAAATTTAAATCCTGTATCTTATTATTTTCCTAAAGGTTCCTAAGGGTTCCTTGCAAGTCAAACAGATAATAGCAACTGGGTTTGAAGTTGACGTAGAATTTTGACAAAGGAAAGGACAAGTTACGTGGCGAAGTGAAAAGCTACTCTCTAACAATCGTGGTGTCTCTTTAGTCTCTTGAACAGAACAACTGTAGCCTTAGCTTGAGCTAGGAAACCCTATGTCAACACTTTACTGGGGCTGATTCAAAATAAACTTTGCTTTGGATCCACTACCTGTTACCTCATCCAGGGACAGCACAAGGTGAAATTCAGTAAATTCAGAGACCTTCTGCAGAATTTAGATTTGAAATGGATCTGGGTTTCACCTGTTCAGCAGCAGCCAAGCGCTAAAAGGTTGAACTCGCTTTTGGGAACATATTCTACCTTTTGTGGTCCAGAGAACTTGTTGATGAAAAGGCCTTTGTCTTTCCTCCTACATTTATATGCTTTTGATATCTCTAGACAACTTTCTATCGTTATCTGTTCTTCTCTCTTGACATTTGAATGTAACAAATGCAATAATTAATTATTCAATTTGTTCAAAAATATTCATTCTATTAGTTATTTAGTATCATAAAATAAATTTTACGCAAAATCCTTGCATGTGCGTAGTGACCTGAATACTGAATAAACCATTTTTCCATCATTTTAAACCAAATTTTGTGGCGAACTGCATATTTAGAATTTTATTCGATGAAGTATATGGCTGACCAAAATTGGGAACTACTACTGAAACTTTGTATTCAGAGTACTGCATGCTGCAAATCATAGCTATGAATATATTATTTCTCATTAATGAAATTTTGCATTTCGTACAATTTTCAAATTGAAATATATACTTCCATTTAGAATAAGTTATAAAATAAGTATGAAAATTGTTACATCAGCGTTCATACCATTTTAATTTAATTTTAATTTTAATTGTAATTGGCTTTCTGTAACTTATTATCTGTAACTTTAAATTAAATACAGAATTTTCTCTCAGCAGAAATTAGAAATATATACAAAAATTAATAAGGTAATGTGGGAATTTATATCGTTGCAAGATGTTTTTTTTCAGCAAAAATTATAAAAATTTCTCGAGGATTTCTGATTTCTAATTTTCAATTAGAATAAGTTAAATTGTAAAATAGTAAATAAGTTAAAATACTTACAGTTTCAAACACGATGGTATATATTTTAAATAAAATTGTAAATATTTAATTGGAATAGTTGGATTTTTATCCAGAAATATGATTTTTTTACTCAGATGATGAATCTTCAACTAGAATAATTGATTTTTTTTCAAAGGATCAATTTCTACCCAAAAAGACGATTTTTTATCTAATAAGGATAATTTTTCAAAAAGAAATTTAAAAAAATGTTTGGTCAAAAAATGAAAGTTCAATCAAAACGCTATATTTTTTCACTAAAAGTAAGGAGTATGCAACTGGTATAACTTTGATCAATTTTGAAACAATTAATTTTATTTTCAACCTCAAAGATAAATTTTAAACTAAAAGGACGAATATCTAACTGTGATACTTGATTTTTCAATCAAAAAGAAGACTTTTTATACAAGAAGATTATCTTTCGATGAAAAAGGTTAATATCTACAGAAAAATAATTTTTTTAACAAAATAGGTGAATTTTCAACGAATTAGTTGAATTTTCAATTAAAAAAGACCAATGTGCATACAAATTGTTTAACTTAGAACTATAAATGATCAATTTTCAACTAAAAATGGAACAATTAAATTTTCAGTTAAAAAATTAATTTTCAACCAAGATTATGAATTTTTAACTAAAATGCGAACATAAATTATTAATTAAAGTGATGATTTAAATTAAAGTGATGAGAATCTTCAACCAAAAAATTCATTTTTAACAAAAAAGTGTAGCTTGTAACCAGTTAGTTGGTCTTTTAACTAAAAACAGATGAATTCGTAACTTACAATGTAAACAATTTATATTATAATTCAGAAATATTTCTTCTGTGAAATAATTTAGGAATAATTGTGTGTATTTCCAAAATCAAAAATAGTATTCTGTCTTCAACAAATGAATGTTTTTACATCAATCTCAATGAAATTTCTGACATCGTAGTAATTTAATTTAATAAAAAATTCAATTCTCAAATTGATTAAAATAAAAACATTAGTTCTGCCATTATTTAAACAATCAAAAATGTTTCCTCTATGGGGAAGCAAATAAATTTGCTAACGGGAAGCAAAGTGCTTTATATTGAATATAAATTCTAATAAAGTGGAAACACTCTAGAGCAAATTCACAGCTAATTTTTAAATAAATAATAGCATTATGCAAACTTTGTAAATGACATTTTTTTATAGTGAGCTCAATGGTCTTTATTGTTATAGCATATATCTAATTTTATGTGATATAATGAAGAAAAATTTAAAAGTTTAGGCTTATTGTTATATTGATTTTTATTAATAATTAACTACTGAGTAGTTTTGTCATGAGTTTGACATAATATGAGAACAAAAAAAACTCCTTATTAAAAGATGACGAAATTTATAATAAAAATCTAATAGAAGCAGACAATAAATACTTCAAAATCACAATATCAACACGGGACACCAAATTTAAAGGCTATGGCTTTCCGGCGCAAGCAAACACGTTTTAAATTTGGATTTGTGGATAAAAGCGGGTTTAGTTCAAATGGGAGGAAAAATTGTTTAAAGTCCTAAACCGTTTTTCAATTTAAAAATCAAAGAGTTTTCAATTTCAAATCAAAATTAAAAAATTCCAAAATATAAGCATTTAATATCGACAATGTACAATTATAAACATGAAAATATAATGTTTCACGATTAAAAATTTTGTAATTCTAATGATTCTCATTCAAAATTTCAAAATTTTGAAAATTTCAAAAATTTCAAAATTTCAAAATTTCAAAATTTCATTCAAATCTTTGATTTGGAAGATTTTGAATTGAAACCTTGACTTTTGATCTTCAAAATCATTCAAATTTAAGAATTTTTATTTATAAATCTTTAAAATCAAATTTTTGGATTGTTATTTAAATTAAATTAATTATTGGAATTGGAATTTTTAAATGTTAAAAAGGCTGCAATTTTAATGCTTTAAATTTTGATTTTTTTCAATTTGGAATATTTCGAATATAAAAGTTAAACTTCGATCTTCAAAATCATCCAAATTTAAAAATATGTATTTATATATTTTTAAAATGGAAGTTTCCAATTGTAACTCTTCCACATTGAACAACTTAAAAATGTTGTCTTTTTAATTAAAATTCATCTTTTATAGTACAAATTGCATCTTTTTAAAATTATTATGCAAATGTTTGACTGAAAATTCAACAATTTTGTAAAAAATCATTCCTGTTCAAAAGTCATTAAAATGAAAATTCAATTACTTTTTGGACATTTTTCTTTTTAATTGAAAAATTTATCTATTTTAGTAAAAATTGCATCTTTTTTTTTGAAAATTCATCTCTTTGGGTTGAAATTTCAAGTAACATCAAAGAAAATTTACTTCTTAATTAAAACACAAACTTTGATATTGAAAAGTCAAACTGGAATTTTTTTGCATAAAAATTACACTATTTAAAAAAAATTGTTCTTTGAATTTAACGATTAATACATTTTAGTAGAAATTGTTTTATCCGCTCAAAATTCTTTTTCCTTCATGAAACTGAAAAATCAACTATTACACTTTTTATTGAGAATCCAGCTTGTTAGCTTGAATATTTAATTATTTTTTTGAAAACTAATTTGTTATTTTTAAAAGCCATGGTTTATTACAATACAGGAAATTTTAGTGTAAAATAAATAATTAAATTGAAAAATTTAAAATTTGTACCTAAAATCATTTTTAAATCTGATTATAAAAGATCATACGTTAAAAAAAGTTGAAAATATTACAATATTAAAATGCTGGTGTTTGAATTTTAAAGGTCAGGGAAAAAGGAAAATGGTAAAGTACGGCCACTTAATGATATCATGATATGCTTATCATAATTAAAATTTCAAAACCTGGAAAAATGATTACAAACTGGAAAATTACCAGACATTTGATTTCAGAAGCTTCCATGAAATATTGTAGACTTTGATGAAAACCTGCCTGCTAATATTGTACAATAACATTTCATTTATAGTTTTATGGATTAAATAATTTTAAATTAAAATCCTCTCAAATCGATAATAAATTTAGATTTAAATCTTTCTAATTTATTGGTATCAATTTAAGTTTAAGTAGCTTTTTTTAATTCTTTTAAATCGCAGAATATTAAATTGAATTTCGTGATAGCTGGATAATTTTTACTCCAAAGGATGTGTGGTTAATTATTACTTTATCGCTGACGCTCATTGATTCCGTTTCCACTCCCTTAACTTTTCAAAATCTTCTTTCCATTGACACAAAAAGTTTTACAATTTACAATTTAAAATTGGAATTAGTCAACTTGTTTATTTTTGAATTTTTATATTTTTAATTCATACAACAATGTTGCACTTCTTTTTGAAATAGGTCTATATGCACGATATGTAGCTAGATTCTTCAATTGTCATTGTGTACAATTTAAAATGAAGTTTTTGATGTACTTTTAAGTTGTTCAATGTGGACGATTTACAATTTTAAACTTCCATTTTAAAAATATATAAATACATATTCTTAAATTTTGATGATTTTGAAGATCAAAGTTTTATATTCTAAATATTCAAAATTGAAGAAAAAATTTAAATTTAAATCATTGAAATTGAAGCTTTTTTAATGGTAAAACTTGAAATTTCAATAATTTATACATTTTAAATGACAATCAAAAAATTTAATTTTAAAGATTTATAAATAAATATTCTTAAATTTGAATGATTTTGAAGATCAAAAGTCAAGATTTCAATACAAAATCTTCCAAATCAAAGAAATTTTGAATGTGAATTATCAGAATTACAAAATTTTTCATTGTGAAACATTATATTTTCATATTTATAATTTTAAATTGTCGAAATTAAAAGATTTTAGATTTAGAATTCTTTAATTTTAAATTGGAATTGAAGACTCTTTGATTTTTCAATTGCATAAATAAAAAATCTTGAATTTTGATAATCTTGGATCTAATTAAAATTACATAATTTTTTATTTCAGAAATTAAAACTTGCATAATTTTTCAATTTAAATTGTCCAAATTAAACGCTTTTTAATTTTAAAGTTTTGCAATTTTCAAGAGCTAAAATAAAAAATTCTTCAATTCTAGAATCTAGAATTCTAGAGTTTTAAATTTAGAATTCTTTATTTTTGATTTGAAATTGAAAACGATTTGATTTTTAAATTGCATAAATAAAAATGATTCAATTTTGATTATCTTGGAAATCGGAAGTCAAGTTTTAATTGTAATTATAACAAATTTAAGAAGTTTCCAATCTAATAAATCAAAATTACATACTTTTTTATTTCAGAAATTAAAACTTGCATAATTTTTCAATTTAAATTGTCCTAATTAAACGCTTTTTAATTAATCATAGAATTGCAGATTATTGCATTTTTAAGATTTATATTTTAAAGTTTTTATCTTGGAATACAATTTTGGAATAGTTAAATTTTGAATACTAACAAATAAATATTCTTCAATTTGCATTATTTAAAATCTAAAATTTGTTTTAAAATTAAAATTTAAAATTTGTCTATACACTGGAAACTCACTTATGTTGACCTCCCCTAATCGCGTGCCTCTCACTTATGTTTACTGGAGAGAGATTGGTCGGTCGAAGAAAGCGCGCGCCACAGTTACATAGCTATATGTAAATTGACTGAAAGATTTCTGATTGACAC
>JAAAKG020108645.1:0-15563 GCA_010014905.2 Druon quercuslanigerum | reverse complement strand
TATGGAAGGTTTAAAAATATTTTCAAACAATTTTTTAAAATAAATGTAATCAATTAAAATTTTACCTGCAATCTTAACAAAAATATTAAATATTAGCTTAAAATCTTTTAAAATCCTTAAAAATCTTCAAGAATCTATATTCTCTTTACATTTTTGGAATCGTCTTTAAGTGTAAAATTATTTTTCAAAGCTGTTTTTTTTAAGAATCTACATTTTGTTGAAATTTTGGAATTATTTTAAAAATTTGAATTTTTTAATCTAAATCATGCAAGATTTAAAAAAATATAAGTCCATGCCATTATTTTTAATTCTCGAAATGGAAGAATAAGTCAACAAATTTGTAAATGTTCCAAATTATTTTTTTAGTAGTTTCAAAGTAGAAGTTAAATTATTTTAATTTGAGGTTGTTAATATTCTCTTAAAATAAATTCTGTAAAATAAAAAATTATTTGAAATTTGTCAGAAATTTTAAGTCAATTTTTCTCTCAAAATTTTCAAAAACAAATTTTGAAATTATTTTTCTATCTTTTAAAAGTTTTTAAATATCTCACATTCAGTCGATTGAAAAACAAAATTGGTATTATTTTCAGTAATTTTAGGGAACCATATGGAAGGTTCAAAAATATTTTCAAACAATTTTTCAAAATAAATTTAATTAATTTAAATTTTCCCTGGAATCCTAAAGAAAATATGATCGGAAAATATTTTAAAATTCTTAGAAATCTTCAGAATCCTTAAAAATCATCAAAAAATTATTTCAAAATCTTTAAGAATCCATATTTTGTTTAAATTTTTTCTATTATTTTCAATGCTCTAAATGAAAGAACAAATCACTAAATTTGTTAATGTTTCAAATTAGTGTTTTAGCAATTTCAAAGTAGAAGTTAAATTGTTTTAATTTGAGTTTTTTAATATTCTCTTAAAATAAATTATGTAAAATAAAAAATTATTTGAAATTTGTGAGAAATTTTAAGACATTTTTTGATATTCAACATTCTAAAGAAGATTTTAATTTTTTTTCACGAAATTTTCAAAAATCGACGTTTTGTTTTAAATTTGTTAAATATCTTTAACTTTGAAATTGTTTTTCTATCTTTTAAAAACTTCTGAATATCTTACACTTATTCAAATTATAAAAATAAAATTTTGTTTAAAAATATTCTAATTCTAATAATTGAGCATTTAAATACTACATTTTTGATTTAGAAAACTATTAAACTTTAGTTTTGGAAGTTAAAAATTTGTGAGTTGCACTTTGGGATCTTCAATTTGCCGCTCATTTTTTATTACTTGAAATGGAAAAATGTTTGACTTTCGAGTTAAATTTTTTTTATTTCATTGACCGTGATAAATGTGTTTGCAAACTGGAAAATGACGAAGCTCTTAATAGATTAATAAAAAAATCTGAATTTCTATCGTTTTTTTTTTCGTTTTTTTCTTTTTTTCAGAATACCTGAGGCTGGTGTTCTACTTGTCAACAAGAGATTAAAAGAAGTGGCTCAGCACACGAGTCAGCTGTGTAGAAAAAAGGACAAGAAAAGTCGAGTTTCCGAGTCTTCCGAGAAATCCGAGAAATCTGAGAAAAAATCTGACGGCAGTTTAGATGAGAGAGCGAAGAAAATTGAGAGGCATAATTCTTGTGAATCTTTGACTAGTTGCGGCAGAGATAGCAATTCAGTTTTGAGTGAAATGGTTGATTCGCCAGATGTGGAAAATAGTCAGGAAGACTTTTCGCCGAAGGAAAACGAGCCGAGTGAAATTGTTTCTTCAGAAGCGATCGCGGAGGAAAGTTTTCCTTCGGCGGCGAAGGAAAGCTCGAAATCTGCAATGTGCCATAGGACAGAAACTACTCAAAATCAAAACAAAAAGTCTGATAAATCCGGTAAACAGGCGGGTAGGCCTTACGAGTCAATATTGTCCCACTTGAGAACTCCCAGGTGAATTTCATTTAATTCATATTATATCGGTTTAGAGTAGAGTTCTTTTGAATGAATTTTTAAAGATTTTTTTAAAAATAAATCTTCTTTTTTCTTTTCTTCTCTGTTTTCAAGAAACAATCCTCTTTTTCCAACTATTTTTCGTTAAAATATCATTCTTTTTTTCTTTTTTTCTTTTGAAAATTCTATTATTAGATTTTTGATTGAAAGTGCATCTTTTTGGTTAAAATATTTTATTATTTAGTTGAAAATCCAACAATTTTTACAAATTTGGTGATTTATTCTTTCATTTAGAGCATTGAAAATAATGGCATCGAATTATATATTTTTTAAATCTTGCATGATTTAGATTAAAAAATAATTCAAAATTTTAACAAAATATAGATTCATAAAGAATGCAAAATTTTATTTTATTCTTTTAATCGAATGAGGGTGATATATTTCAAAGTTTTTAAAATATAGAAAAATAATTTGAAACTCAAAACTATTTTAAGAAATTTAAAACAAAAGGTAGATTTTTGAAAATTTAAAAAAAAAGTAGAAGCTTTTTTAGAATTTTGAAAATAAAAAAAGTTTCTTAAAATTTCTGAGAAAATTTCAAATAATTCTTTATTTTACCAAAATTTATTTTTAAAGAATAAGTAAAACGATTTAAAATATTCCAAATGATTAAAAAAAAAGGAATTCAAGAAAGAACCCCTTTTACCAACTATTTTTCGTTAAAATATAACTCTTTAACTGAATATTCTACTATTAGATTTTTGGTTAAAAGTTTTATTATTTAGTTGAAAATCCAATAATTTTTACAAATTTGATGATTTTTTCTTCCATTTAAAGCATTGAAAATAATGGAATGGATTTATATTTTTTTAAATCTTACATGATTTAGAATAAAAAATAATTCAAAATTTTTAATTAATTCCAAAATTTCAACAAAATGTAGATTCTTAAAAAAAAATATAAAAAATATAAAATCTAAACAGAATATAGATTGTTAAAGAATTTGAAGGATTTAAAAAGATTTTAAACTAATATTTAATATTTTTGTTAAGATTACAGGGAATATTTAAATTGATTACATTTATTTTGAAAAATTATTTTAAAATATCCTAAAACTTTCCATATGAATTCCTACAATTACTGAAAATAATGCCAAATTTTATTTTTATAAATTGAATAAGTGTGAGATATTTAGAAGTTTTTAAAAGATAGAAAAACAATTTCAAACTCAAACATATTTCAACAAAATTTAAAATAAAACGACGATTTTTGGAAAATTTCGAGCGAAAATTTTTTTAATCTTCTTTAGAATGTTGAATATCAAAAATTGTCTTAAAATTTCTGACAAATTTCAAATAATTTTTTATTTTGCATAATTTATTTTAAAATAATATTAAACAAGGTTTTGAAACAAATTTTAATGCATAAATAACAATTGAATGATTAATAATTTGTAACAACCTCAAATTAAAATAATTTAACTTCTACTTTGAAACTGCTAAAAAAAGAATTTGAAACATTTACAAAATTTTTTTTAGAGCACTGAAAATAATGGAATGGATTTATATTTTTTTAAATCTCGCATGATTTAGATTAAAAAATAATTCAAAATTTTAAAATAATTCCAAAATTTCAAAAAAAAAATGTTTGAAAAATAATTTAACATTTATGAACGATTCCAAAAAAGGAAAAAAGAATATAGATTCTTGAAGATTTTTAAGGATTTTAAAAGATTTTGAGTTGAAATTTAATGTTTTTTTTTAAGGTTACAGGGAAAATTTAAATTGATTATATTTATTTTGAAAAATTGTTTAAAAATATTTTTAAACCTTTCATATGAATTTCTACAATTACTGAAAAGAATGCCAAAATTTATTTTTATAAATCGAATGAGTATGAGGTGTTATTTAAAAAAAAAACGTAGATTTTTAAAAACTTCCAAAAAGTAGAAGAAAAAATAAGAATGTCACCAAATTTATTTTTAAAGCGCATCTTTCTGGTTAAACATTTCATTATTTGTCATTCTTTTTTATTCAAAATTCAACTTTTTTATTGAAAATTAATATTTTCTTTCGTGACTTTTATGTAAAAAAAATCATCCGTTTACCTGTCAAATTCAAAAATTTTATAAAAATTGCAAATATTTTGTTAAAAGTTGAATTTTTTGTAGAAAATTCGCCTTTTTGGGTGGAAAATTCATCTTTTTTTGTAGAAATTTAATCTTTTTGGTAAAAAAAGTCACGTGTTTGATTAAAAATTAATCTGTTTTGGTTGAGAGTTAAATTATTTTGTTGAACGCTCTTATTTTTACGACAAATTTAACTGTTTTTGACTTCAAATCGAAATTTTTATTGGTCGAGAACGAATATTTTTTTCTCGAAAATTCAACTACCTGGTTGAAAGTTGAATTACTTTGTAAAAACATTTTTTTTTTTGTAGAAGATTCATTTCTGGTTGTAAATTCCTTTCTTCTTGTTTAAAATTAATTCTTATTATTTATAATGTAAATATTCCATTTTTAGTTCAAAACTGATCCTTCTTAGTTGAAAATTGATATAATTTTGTTAAAAAAATTTCTATTCGGTAAAAAAATAATCTTCTTGGTTCAAAAAATTATCTTTTTGAGTTAAAAGTGCATTTAATTCGGTAGAAAAGTAAATTATTTAGTTGAAAATTCATATTTTCGGGTTAAAAATACAATATTCTTTTGTAAAAAATGTGTATTCTTGGCTTGACAAATCAATGTCTTGATATCTTTTTTTTTCGGTTCAATTTCAACTCTTTATTAAAAAATGAACTTTTTTGTAGAAAATTTATAATTTCGGGCTAAAAAATCCAGTGTTTTTGTAAAAAAAAGACCTTTTTGGATTGAAAATACAAAAATTGAAACTCTTTTCTTGAAAAATTGACCTTTTTGTTGCAATATTATATTTTGGAGTTGGAAATTTAACTCTTTTGTAGAACATTAACATTTTGTTTAAAATAAATATATTTTTGCTGATAAATTAACTGAAATATTGTTTGGATGAAAACTATTTTTTTCTGAAAATTTGTCTTTTTAATTTAAAAGTTCATATTTGTCAGCAAAAATATTGCATCTTTCTTGAATAAAAATGCAACTGTTTTGTTGAAAAATTAACTATTTCCTAGAAAATTGATTTTTTATTTAAAATTCCTATTGTGTGTTTTTTTTGTTGGAAGATTTGTCTTTTAAATTTAAAAATGAAACTTTTTTTTAACATAAAGTACATTTTTCTTGAATGTAACTGCAACTATTTGGTTGAAAATTTACGTTTTGTTTAAATTTAATATTTTGCTATTGCAGCGAGAATTGAAATCTTTTCTTGATGAAAACTTAACTTTTTTTTTTGAAAATTTGCTTTTTCTTCAATTAAAAATTCATAGTTTTAAAGAAAAATGTTATCTTCTTTGGATTAAAACTCAACTGTTCATCTGAAAATAACTATTTTGTAGACAATATACTTTTTGTTTGAATTTAATATTTTTATATTAAAAATGAGAACTGAAATCATTTCTGGATGAAAATTCAACTTTTTTCTTTTTTGAAAATCCTACTGTTTTGGTGAAATTTTAACTTTTTCTGAGAATATTTACTTTTTGTTTAAAATTTATATTTTGGTATTGAAAAATTAACTAAAATATTTTTTGGATGAAAGTTCAACTTTAAAAAAATGGTCGTTTTTTTATCAATAATTCATCTGTTTTAGTACAAATTTCATTTTTCTTGAATAAAAATGCATCTATTTGATAGAGAATTCAACGATTTTGTTAAAAATTCATCCTTTTTGGTTGACAAAAGTTGGTCTTTTTGGATTGAACATTCAATTTTTTTCGTAGAAACTTATTGTTTATGAAAAAAATTCATCGTATTTTCCGAATGAAAGCTCAACTTTCTTTGGATAAAAATGCAACTATTTGGTAGAGAATTTAACCATTTTGTTAATACAATCATCCTCTTTGTTTAAAAATTTACCTTTATGGATTAAAAATTCATATTTAGGTCGTGAAAAGGTAACTAATCTCTTTTAAGAGAAAATTCAACTTTTTTCAAATATATCTTTTTGATTTAAAAGTTCATCTTTTTAGTAAAAATATAATTTTTTGGGTTTTTTTCTGTAAGATTTATATTTTTAGTTCAAACTTCTTCGTTTGAAAATTGAAATATTTTCCTAAAAAATAATCTTTTAATTGATAATGAAAATTAAAATGTTTATTCGAAAAGCTATTGTTTTTTGTTTAAAATTAATTTTTTTAATGAAAATGTAACTTGCAATTTTTTAAGATTGATTTTTTTGAGTTTTAAATATCTTCTTTTTTAGTAAAAAAAAATAATTTTCTTGGTTTAAAATTGCATGTTTGTTGAGTAAAAATGCATCAGTTTTGTGGAAAAATAAATTTTTGCTGAAGTCATTTTTGTTTCAAAATTCAACAGTTTATTAGTTCAAAGTTTAGGAATTTCCAGATTTTTACTGTTTTATTATATTAGTAATAATATATTCGTTATTAAAGGCTTTTATCAAATTAAAAATATTGTTTCAATCTAAATTATTCACTCCTAAAGCCATGTAATTTGAAATTTTTTAATTAAGAAAAAGAATAATTATTTAATATTTATCAATATTTGAATGTGAATTTAATAAGAGTAAATTCAGGCCAAATATTTAAGAGTAAACAATTTGAATTTTAATTGTTTGATATAGAAAGCTTTGAAATGTTAAAATTTCGGAAAGTTTTTAAACTTTTTAACGTTACCATTTTTATTGTTCTATTTAACAAATGTTTAATTTATAGGCGAAATTTTTGAATTATTTTGCAGAAATAATAATTGAACACTTACTATTTGTAGAATAAATTTGAGTAATTTTAAGGGATATTTAGAAGTTTAAAAATATTCAAAATTAATTTAAAACTTGAAATAATGTCAAGTAATTTAAACAACGTGAGTAAAAATTGTGTTCCGAACTTCTAGACATATTTTAAAATGAATAGAACTTTTCGTCACAATTTTGAGAAAATTCGCCAATTTTTTTTTAATTCTTAAAATCTTTCAGGGTCTTTTTTTTGACGATTTTGGAAATCTCTTTAAATCTTTTGAAATATTCTGTTAAAATAATTTGTCAAAATAATTTGTCAAAATAAACAATCTTTTTTAATTTTTCTAGGTATATTAAGAAAATGTGAATTGAAAAACATTTAAACTTTAATTTTAAAACTATAAAATTCAAGAATTCGATTTTAAAAATTTTATTGACCGGCAAAAATGTTTGCTAAGCGGAAAATGACCGGGAATTTTTTTCTTCGATTAAAACGATCAGCCTAAAATTGTCAAGGATATTCTAAGTTGTTTGTTTATTCCTTTTCTTTAGGTGCACTCAGCCAGATGGAATTCTGTGCCCATATCAATTAATGGGAAGTTGCCACGACGAAGATTGTCAATTTATCCATCATCCTAGTCATTAGAAGTCTAGAGGCTAAAAAAATCAACATATTTATCATACGTAAGATGGTTCTGAATAGTAATTGGTACATTTATTCACTAACTTATTAGTTGGAACGATTTTGTTTGAAGGGAAAAACAACCCTCAAACAATTGACTTCGATTTTCACTAAATTAGTCGTTTAATTTTTACGTTTTCTCTATTTTATAGTTTCGTATTAATATTTATTTTCGGATGACTGCAGTTTTTAATTTAACACTAGTATTTATTTAACTATTGAGTCACTTCCAATTTTTAAATTCTTGGAATCTTTATGGAATTAGATCCGATTTCAAACAAAAATGGAACAGTTAAATTTTCAGTCATTTAATTTTCCAACGAAAAATAAATAAATTTGTAACCAAAATAATGGATTTTCTAAATTTTGAAGTTTATCCGAATTACATTTATATTTTTTTAATTCAAAAGTGCGATTGAATACAAAATGTTTGAATTAAGAAACTTTTAAACTTCAATTTCACAAGTTTAAAATTCAAGAATTCTATTTTGAGTGCTTTAATTTTTAGTTTATTTTTTACTACTGCAAATGTAGAAAAAATTTTACTTAGAGTTGGAATTTTTTTATTTTATTGACCGTGCATTTATTTTTGACCGGGAGTTTTAAATATTTTCAGGAAAAAAAAATCCTTCCAATTTTCATTTTAACGTTTTTTAAATAATTAATTTAATTTTGATCTTCTACAAATATGATTTCACTCAGTTTAGGATGCTTTTTTTTTAAATCTTTCACTTCAAAAATTTTCCATTTGCAGATTTTTAATTTTTAAGCGTGCATTTCAATACAAGAATTTTAAAATGCAGTTTTTAAGACTTAAAGAATTAAAAATTAGAAGCGCTGGAAATCGAAGATTTTGTATAAAAAAAAAACGTTTTTAGTTGATCAGCTGTGAATATAAGTCAATTAATGATTTTTATAATGAATTACAATTTAAGGTTTAAAATATAAATAATTTTACTCAAAAATTACACTGTTTAAATTGAAAAATATAGATTTTGGCAAATTTCCAACAAAAATTTTAAGAGCTTTTTAAGAATAATTTTTTTAGATTAGATTATAATTTTTTTTAGATATTTTTGAAGAATAATTTTAAGAATATTGACTGACTAGAAAATATTTAAAAAGATTTCAAACGAGTTACAAAATATCTTTAATTTAATTTTTTAATTTATTTAAATTTTATAATTTATTAAATTAATATCAATTGATTGGCAGAATTGAAAAAGAAAAATTAATTTGAAAAAATGTACAACAGCATGCAGATTTTTCAATTTTTAAATAAAATTTCGTAGCATTTTAAGGATTTTAAAACTGTTTAAAATTTACATTTCTTACAAATTTATGTTTGCAACTGAATCAAAAATAACAATAATTCCCGAAAAATTTTTGAAACGGAACAAAATTCTGAATTGGAAAAGAAAATTTTTCCAAAATAATTATAATTTATCTTGGAAATGGGAATTTTAAAATTGAAAAAAATTCCGAGTTGGAGCAGGGATTTTTTTTTAAAGAATGAATTCTAAAGTTGAAACTGAGTATTTTCGAAAAAAAATTATAAATTAGAACAGGGAATTTTAAAGAAATATGATAATTTTTAAGATTTTAGGGTATTTTAAAAACTTTTCTGCCATTTTCAGGAGCTCTCAATTTGAATTATTTTACGGAATTTTAAAAGATTCCAAGGATTAAAAAATAATAATTTCATTAATTTGCAGTGATTTTAAAGCTTTTGAAATATTATAAGATAAAGAATTTTATAAGATTTCCGAGGATTTCATTGATTTCAAGGGATTTTCAGAACTCTCAACGTATTTTAATACATTTTCCATGATTTCAGAAAATATCATAAAATATCACGGAATTTTATAATATTTTAGTGCATTTTAAAGAATTTATTCATGGGAGTTGAGGTATTTTGTAGAGTTTTAAAATTTCGAAGAGATTTATAAATCTCTTGAACTTTTATTTTTAAAAGTTTTAATTTATTTGATTCTGGGGGATCGATGGATAAAATTATTAAAGGATTGGAAATATTTTAACGTATTTTTTTTCTCAATTTCCTTGGCATTTTCAAGAGCTTTAAAAAATTGCAGAGAAGGGTAAAGGATTTTAGATAATTTGTAACTATTTTAAAAGATGCCAAAATGTTTGTTTAATGATTTCAGTAATTTAATGGGATTTAAAAGGATTTGAAATACAAGATTCCCAGAATTTTTTTATCCATTCCAGTAGTTTTAAGTGATTTCTAGGGGGTTTATTAATTTTAAGGATTTTAATGGAGATATTTTTAAATATTTCTTACAATCCATTTGTAATTCCCCCTGAATTATTCTTATTAACTTATCCTAAATCCTTTTTAAAAATTGTCATTCTAAATTCACTCAATTCTACCCAATTCAATTAATATTTCCGTGTTTTTGAATTGTTTTCAATTTCACTTGATTTCTTTTTTAATTCAGGTTAATTTTCGTTATGAATTTTATCTAATTCTTCTCTTTTTTTATTTCTTCTCTAAATTCACTCAAAATTTACTGTTATCAATCAAATTTTTGTCGATTCTTAAATTTGTTCCAATTTATTTGAATTCTTTTGAATTTATCTTGAATTGTTCGGTAATTTGAAATTTTTCTTTGAATTCGCCCTGAATTCTTTTAAATTCTTTGGAATTCTTTTTAATTTTTTCAATTTACTGAACCTTTCCAAGTTCACTTAATTCTACTTGATACAGTCAAAGTTTTTATTGTATTTTTTTATTATTTGATTGATCCAGAAGCCTAAGCTTATTTCAAAGTTACTGAATTCAATTAAGTTTTTTTAAATTGCTTTAAATTCATTTTTATCTATAAGCCTTGAATTTTTATACATTTTATCTAATTCTTTTCATTTCTTTTAAATTTCTCTAAAATCACTCAAAATTCATTGTCATCAATCAAATTTTTTCGATTCTTAAATTTGTTCCAATTTATTTGAATTCTTTTGAATTTATTTGGAATTATTCTGTAATTATTAGTCACTTCTTGTGTTAAAATTTAGAAGGATTTCAAAGATTTCAAAATATTTGAAATTTTTCTTGAAATTCGCCCTGAATTCGTTTAAATTCATTGGAATTGTATTGAATTTTTTATTTATTTACTTGAATCTTTCTGAATTCGCTCAATTCTACTTAATTCAGTCAATTTTTTTAAATTTAATTTATTTTATTTATTTGATTAATCCTGAAGTCTAAGCTTATTTGAAAGTTACTAAAGTTAATTAATTTTTTTTTCAAATTATCATCTGATTTTTTTTAATTCACCTTCAATTTTTATGAATTTTATCTAATTCTTCTCATTTCTTTTAAATTTCTCCAAATTCACTCAAAATTTATCTTCATCAATCAAATTTTTTTCAATTCTTACATTTTTTCCAATTTATTTTAATTATTTTAAATTTATCTTGAATTGTTCTGTAATTATTAGTCACTTCTTGTGTTAAAAATTAGTAGGATTTCAAAGATTTGGAAATATTTGAAATTTTTCTTGAAATTCGCTTTAAATTTTTTTAAATTATTTGGAATTCTTTTTAATTAAAAAAAATAATAATTTACGTGAACCTTTCTAAGTTCACTCAATTTTACTTAATTCGGTAAATTTTATTTATTTATTTCCATTTTATTTATTTTCTTCTATTTTATTTATTTTTTTATTTGATCCTGAAGTCTAAGCTTATTTCAAAGTTACTGAATTCAATTAGGTTTTTTTTAAATTGTTTGAAATTCATTTGATTTTTTTATTCACCTTCAATTTTTATGAATTTCATCTAATTCTTCTCATTTCTTTTAAATTTCTCTAAATTCGTTCAAAACTTATTTTCTTAAATAAAATTTTTTTCTATTCTTAAATTTAAATTTATCATTTATTTATCTTTTGTATTTATCTTGAATTGTTCTGTAATCATTAGTCAAAATAATTATTCTTTAAAGTTTTAAGGGATAAACTTTAAAATTAAAATTATAAAATTAATATTTAAAATGATAATTTTTAATAATATTATTACAATATAAATATAAATTTAATTAAATTAAAAATAATGATTAAATTAGTAAATTAACATTTTTATTATATAAATTAATGTAAGTATTAAATTAATGAATTAAGCTAATAACAATATTTGATTTGAAATTTTTCTTTGAATTCACCTTGAATTCTTTTTAATTCTTTTTGAATCCTCTTGAGTTTTTTCATTTACATTCTAAAAATCTAAAAATCTTTCTAAATTCACTCAGTTCTATTTAATTCAATGATTTTTTTTAATTAAAAACATTTTTTATTTGATTTGATTTTATGCCTTGAATGCTTAGGCATTTCGTCAAAATCTGTGAATTCCCTTGAATTTTTCTAAGCTTATTTCAAAGTTACTAAATTCATTAAAGTTTTTTTAAAATTGTTTGATTTTTTTTTAATTCACCCTGAATTTTTATCAATTTCATTGAATTATTCTAGTCTAGTTTTACGAAAATCAATGGATTTTTTTATTTTTTAACATTTTTCCCTATTTATCTGAATTCTTTTAAATATAAATTGAACTGTCCCGAAATCTTTGGAATTTATCCTGAATTTGTGAGCCTTTGAGTTCGAAAAAAGTACCCAATGTGCATGAGAAAAAGTACCCTTTGGTCTCTATATTTTTTCCCAGAGGAACTGTGATGAGGCCCGATATCACAATATTGTTTTGTTTAATTTCTTTTGGAAAAAATCCTCTCTTGATTTAAGAATGAAATTTTCAAAATGTAAAATAAATACTCTCTTTCTCTTGAAATTGCAGGCTCTTTACCAGATTCGAGTGAAAATGTGCTTTCAGAGGCAGTGTTTAAATGAGTGGATTATATTTTTAGATAATGGCAACTCCCAATTGGTAAGTTGTCCTTCGAAAGGAGTTTTAACCATTCACTCACGCTGCCTTACAAAAAATGTGTCTCTGGAAACGGACATCTCTATTTTATCCGAGTGATTTTCTTTCCTTCTGTCTTTCTTTCTCATTATTTTTCTTTTCTTTTTTTTGTCTGTTCCACGCCATTCTTTTTTTTTTTTATCGCTTCATACACAGAGACAGTCGCGAAGAGATTTTTTTTATAGCATGTAAAAAGTGTTAAATATAATATCGATAGACAATGTGAATAATGTAAATAAGGAGGACTGCAGTTGGCGATATTTGTAAATCGATAGTGATACGCGTTTCCCGGAAACAAGAGTGATAAAACTTTTTTTTTATATATATGCTGGCCGTACCTCATTAAAATAAGATTATTGTAATTGCATTTCTGTAATAAAGGTCATCAATTTTCGTAATCGGATTTTTTTATTTAAGCCCACATGTCTTTAAAGTAATTTAGAGTTAAGGTGCCAAAAGAGTTGAATTTTCAACCAGATCATCTAATTTAAAAAAAAGTTTATTTTTAAGCAGTCAGTTGAATTTTTAACAAAATATTTAGATTTTGGTTTAAAAAAACTAATTTCTATCTTTAAGAAAGAAATTTTTCACAAAAAAGTTGAATTTTCAACCCAAGGATATTAATTTTGATTTTTAAGCAATTAATTGAATTTAAGAAAATGAACTTTTAACGAAAAAGGGAATTTTCTACAAAACAGTTGAGTTTGCAGCCTGAGAGAATGAATTTTCAACAAAAAAGATAATTTTTAAGAAATCAATGAAATTTTTAACTAAACAGTTATTTTTCAGTGAAAAAAATTAATTTTTAACACGACAAAAAAGAATTGTCCACGAAAAGTTAAATTTTCAATCATTGAATTTGAATTTGCAACAAAATAATTAAATGTTCAATTTAAAAAACTATTTTTTAACAACAACAAATGAATTTCCTACAAAAGAGTTGAATTTTCAACCCGATAATATGAATTTTTATCAAAAAAGTTCATTTTCAGGGAGTCAGTTGACTTATCGAAAAAATATTTAGATTTTTGTTTAAAAAACTAATTTTTATCTTTAGGAAACAAATTTTTCACGAAAAAGTTGAATTTTCAACCCAGGAATATGAATTTTGATTTTTTTTAAAGTGCGATTTTAATCAATCTAATGAATTTAAGAAAATTATTTTTTAACAAAAAAGAGAGTTTTCTCTATACAAAAGAGCTGAGTCTTCAGCAAGAGAAAATAAATTTTTTAACAAAAAAGTTAATTTTTAAGAAATCAATGAAACTTTTAACTAAACAGTTATTTTTCAGTTTAAAAAATTAATTTTCAACACAAAAAAAGAATTGTCATCGAAAGAGTGAAATTTTCAACCAGCGAGTTTGAATTTTCAACAAAACAATTAAATGTTCAATTTAAAAAACTATTTTTTAACAACAGCAAATGAATTTCCTACAAAAGAGTTAAATTTCCAACCCGATAATATGAATTTTCAACAAAAAAGTTCATTTCCAAGCAGTCAATTGACTTATCAAGAAAACATTTAGATTTTTGTTTAAAAAAAAATTAATTTTTTTTTAAGAAACAAATTTTTTCTGAAAAAGTTGAATTTTCAACACAAGAATTAAAATTTTGATTTTAAAAAAAGTTAATTTTTAAGAAATCCATGAAATTTTTTAACGAAACACTTACATTTCAGAAAGAATTAATTTTTAACACAAAAAAAAATTGTCCACGAAAGAGTTAAATTTTCAACCAGCGAGTTTGAATTTCCAACAAAATAATTAAATGTTCAATTTAAAAAACTATTTTTTAACAACAAATGGATTTCCTACAAAAGATTTGAATTTTCAACCCGATAATATGAATTTTCAACAAAAAAGTTCATTTCCAAGCAGTCATTTGACTTATCAAGAAAATATTTAGATTTTTGTTTAAAAAAATTAATTTTTATCTTTAAGAAACAAATTTTTCCCAAAAAAGTTGAATTTTCAACACAAGAATTTGAATTTTGATTTCAAAAAAAGTTAATTTTTAAAAAATCCAAGAAATTTTTTAACTAAACCCTTGCATTTCAGTTTAAGGAATTAATTTTTAACAAAAAAAAGAATTGTCCACGGAAGCATTTAATTTTAAACCAACGAATTTGAATTTGCAAAAAAATCATTAAATGTTCAATTTAAAAAACTATTTATTAACAACAACAAATTAATTTCCCACAAAAGAGTTGAATTTTCAACCCGATAATATGAATTTTCATCAAAAAAGTTAATTTTCAAGCAGTCAGCCTTGACTTGTCAAGAAAATATTTAGATTTTTGTTTAAAAAACTAATTTTTATTTTTACGAAACAAATTTTTCACGAAAAAGTTGAATTTTTAACCCAAGAATATTAATTTTGATTTTTAAGCAATTAACTGAATTTAGGAAAATGAATTTTTAACGAAAAAGGGAATTTTCTACAAAACAGTTGAGTTTTCAGCCTGAGAAAATGAATTTTCAAGAAATCAATTTAATTTTTAATTAAATAGTTATATTTCAGTTTAAATAATTAATTTTTAACTCGAAAAAAAAGAATTGTCCACGAAAAGTTATATTTCCAACCATTGAATTTGAATTTGCAACAAAATAAATAAATGTTCAATTTAAAAAACTATTTTTTAACAATAGCAAATGAATTTCCTACAAAAGAGTTGAATTTTTAACCAAATAATAGGAATTTTCATCAAAAAAGTTAATTTTCAAGCAGTCAGTTGACTTGTCAAGAAAATATTTAGATTTTTGTTTAAAAAACTAATTTTTATTTTTACGAAACAAATTTTTCACGAAAAAGTTGAATTTTTAACCCAAGAATATTAATTTTGATTTTTAAGCAATTAACTGAATTTAGGAAAATGAATTTTTAACGAAAAAGGGAATTTTCTACAAAACAGTTGAGTTTTCAGCCTGAGAGAATGAATTTTCAAGAAATCAATTTAATTTTTAACTAAACAGTTATATTTAACTCGAAAAAAAAAGAATTGTCCACGAAAAGTTAAATTTTCAAGCATTGAATTTGAATTTGCAACAAAATAATTAAATGTTCAATTTAAAAAACTATTTTTTAACAAAAGCAAATTTTTTAAAAAGTGCGATTTTAATCAATCTAATGAATTTAAGAAAATTATTTTTTAACAAAAAAGAGAGTTTTCTCTATACAAAA
>JAAAKG020108634.1:0-15563 GCA_010014905.2 Druon quercuslanigerum | reverse complement strand
CACTACTCCCCTCCCTACCGAGTGAGTCACGCCTACCCCGAAAGGGAAACGGCTTAATGGTGTAATAATAATAACAAAAAGAAAGAAATAGTCCTAAAATATAACATTTGTGATAAAAGATTATTAAAATTTTTTTAATAACAGGTATTAATCGTACGTGATTCCTGGAACATTTTTTTCTGTTTTTAGGCTATAACTCTTCATGCCTATCTCTTTTTCTACCTCGATTAATTTTCAAATTCTTTCTTAAATTAGTAGGGTATTAACTAAAATAAACCTGTCTTAAAAATAGTACTTTTGCAGATATTCTAAGAAATAAACCATGTACTGCTTCTTTGCTTTATTAATAGTATATTTTAGAAAAAAACTACAAACGGATATTATTTTTGTTTTGGTATCCGACTTGACCTTTACATTCGCTGCAACATATTCGTAACCGAGGAAGCACGTGCATATGGCAGCAGCGTCCAGATTTCCGTTTGTGATTCAAGACATTCATACTTTTTAGCCATCAAAGCGATTGATCGGAAAATTTTCAGGAAACTTCTTTGAACCTTAATAAACAACTTTGTCACTGAAACTTTCTCGTTGCTTGAAATTCGCTCAATAAACGAACCGCTTGAAGGTTGAAATTCATGATTTTTGAAAAGCCTCATAAAAAAGTAACCGAGGATATCCTTGCCGAAAGTGCATGTTTTTAAAGTTGTTTTTTAGGTTTCAGTCGTATTTCTGGTTGTTACTAAATTTATTTACATAAAAATTGTCGTCTTCATGTTTCAGTTTGCCACACCTTACTAAATGCCCAATACTATCCTCTCAGGACATTTAAAGTTTTGTCCGTGGAGATTCCTGGTATTCGCCTCGAGAAAGATTCGGATCGACACGAGGGTCTTGTGACGTTCGCAGCAAGGGGAAACTATATGATTGGATGGGTCCTCAATAATCGCGTTTATCCAATATTTAATTTAAGAAACATTGTTATTGTTAGAAATTTAGAAACCGGGCATACCTATATTTTTGCTGAGGATGATGAATACCTTCCGATATTAGGTGTATTCAAATTATTGCCACCAGACACACCACACACTGTCGAAATTGTGCTCCCAAGTCTCCCTATTAACCAAAGCGCACACCCTGGCTTTTACAGACCGAATTTTGGATATACTTAGCTTAAAATTCAAGAAAATTATAAAACTAAGATAGGATATCTTTTTTTGAAATTATTTGGTTAAGTTAATTTCCTCCTTTCAAGATGTAAACATTTTAATTTTATGAAGCCAATAAGGTTCTAGCTTTTAAAAATAGAGCGTCTGTTTCTGAATAAATACAAGTAGGGTGTTTTTTGACGAACTTTATTATGAATAATTAATTAAAGTAGAAGTGATAAACAAAAACTAATTATCGTAAATTTTGCATATATATAAAATGTAAAAATATGACTTCTTCCTCTTGATCATTTTAGTTGTTAGAAACACAAACGTCTTCAAATTCTTAATACCGTTTAAACGTGTCAAATTTTCGATGAATTTTGATGTGGATATATTTCTGTAAGATTTCAAGTAAATTTTTTGCATTTCTACATTGGAAAATGTTAATTCCTATTTAACAGTTACAACTTTTGTGCTAATGTTTTTACAAAAAGTAACCAATTCAAGGAAAATATACTGTTATATATAATATATACACTGTTATACCTTTTACTCAGAATTATATTCGAAAGAGAATTTTCTTTAATTTTCACTTAATTTCAGCAATCTATAAAATAACTATGTAAAATTATGGCAATGTGAATGGTGCAATTATCTGAAAAATTTCTGTAGCAAAAATAAGTCCGAGTCTTGTATAAAAAGTGATTATAAAGTTGTCCTTCAAGCAATCTTTTTGGCAAACTTATTCGTTTTGTTTTTCTATTCCAATTTTTACCTTCTTTCATTGTTTCATCAAAATCACTCCGTAATGAAATTATACTACAATTTGTATCTGTCAGTATTCATCAAATTTCTACGCTTTGAGACACCCTAAATCAGAAAAAAAAATTATTTTTACAAAGGTTTCTGTCTGTCTGTCTGTAGTCTATAGTCTCTAGTTTGTATCGTGTAGGCACGATAACTTTAGAAAGATTTATCAGATTGAATTCGAATTTAGCACACTTTTTCAGGCCTTAATAGAAAGAACAAGTTCGCTAACCAGCTTTTTGGGATAAAAATTCAAAAAGTTAGAGCATTTTTCAGATTTGTAAGACCATTTTTTTCACGATTTAAAAATTCTATGTACGGCTGTCAGTAGAAGTCGAAAACTTGAACAATTTCTCCTTATAAATTTTTTCCATAAAACGAAAATTATCACAGTTATAGCATTTTCAAAATCGAAAAAGGCGAATTAAATGAACAATTTAAGCCAAACAACTCATGATATGAAAAAAAAGTCTAGAGAAGAAAAAAATTAATTTTCGAAAGCCCTATACAAGGTTATCATAATAACTTTTGGAATTCCTAAAAATAAAATCCAGAATCTAACGAACAAATTTGAACAACCACCATACAATGTTCTTATTACAATCTGAAAAAGAATCCTAAAAGGAAAAAAAAATCCCTTTTTGGACCAAAATAAATAAGAGAAAACAAAAATGAGAAGGCAATTAATCAAATCTTCTTTCTCCTCTTTTTTATTTCTTTTTTATTTTTATCTTTATCAAAACAAAATTTAAAAAAACATTTATAAAAAATAATCAACAAATTTTTACAAATGTTTTATTCATTGTGATTTAATAATGATAAAAGCAAAAAAAGACGAAAGAAATAAAAAAGAGAAGGAAGGGGATTTTGTTGGCTGCCTTCTCATTTTTGTTTCCTCTTATTTATTTTTTTACAAAAAAAGGCATTTTTTTCTTTTTAGGAGAATTTTTTTCAGATTGCAATAGGAAAATTTTATGGGGTTGGTCCAAATTTGGTTGCTAGATTCTTGGTTTTCTTTTCAAGAATTCTACACAATAGCTTGATTAGTGGCCGTTAAATAGAATTAAAAATTATTTTTTTTCATCTTTTTTATATCTTTTTGAATTTGGTTAAAAAGTGAAAAATTCAAATTTTGATCACACAAAAAATAATATAAACCCACAAGTTCCATTTTGCGGTCAGACTATGCAAGATACGAAAAAAAATGAATTAAGTAAAATTGTGTGTGCTGAAAAATTCTACAAATTTTTCAATAATCATTTTTTGATAAGATGCGTATTTTTTGTTTTATCCGTAAAAAAACAGCACTAATAATTAAAAAAAAAATTGAACAAAGGACACAAGCAGGAACAAAAATTAATGGAAAAAACTTACTTATGCAAAAAAGAGCCACACATTTTTTATTACTTATTTTTTCATAGGATGCGCAGTTTCTTTTTTACTCATAAAAAGCAAAATTAAAAAAAGTATATTTTTAGAAAAAGTCCCAAGAGACGAAAACAATTATTAGAAAAAAGTTGTTCAACAAAAATAAAAGATGTGTAAATTTTGTTGTAAACCCTTGTTATAAAAACATATTAAAAAAAATTAACCTCTTGAAGAAACAACATAAGCTTCAACTACAATAAAATTTTATTTAACAAAACTTCTCGCCTGAATCACAAGCAAAAATATAAGTAAAATAATAAACTGTAATTCAAATAAATGAACACATATCGTGTCCTGACTATTATTTACATTATATTAATTATTTAAAATTTATTGGAATGTTTTATTACTGATTATCTACTGTAGGATCACAATCTACTGTGTGGTGGTCTCCCATAATTTTGTTTAGAGCAGCTAGAAATACAAATTGTTGTAAAATAACAAAAAAATATTAAAATTTTCATATAAAATAAAATTTATCTGAATAAGCAGTATCAGACAAAGGTATATAGAAATAAATGTAATATACAGTTAACATCATAGTGTTGAACATAATGTAGAAAAGTTCACATCTTTGACAAAATTAAGTGCGGAGCAGGAGTTACGTGACGCGAATGTTTTAGTTAAAGCAAAAAGAGCTTTAACGAAAGAGAATTCACAATCAACAAATTACAGTTGTGGATGCTTTGACTTTCAATTTTAAAACCAGCCTGAAGCGCAATTTTTTGATAAGTAAATTCCTGACTTCCGACTACGCAAACTTTTAGTTTTCTTTTCCCTTTTCCTAATTTCCCTTTTTTCCACCCTGCTGTTACACGGATGAACCGAGGATGCTGAGAAGATTTCGTGAGATGTCTTTGTAACTAGAAGAGAAACTTGTCTTCTTGTACCTGTCTTTTTGTACCTGTGACAAATAGAACGACCTTCACCATATAGCATATAGTCTTTAGTGTAGAGTGTAGAGTGTAGACTTTAGATATATATAGCATATATAGAATATATAGTGAGAAATCTGAAGCCTGGGAAGTTTACATTTTCCTGAAGATCCGTATAGATTTTTTCCCAACACCGCATTCACAAAACGACAATGACAGCGAAAATCTTTTATATGCGTGCACAAATGTGGAGTCCCTGGAGGATCCAAATTCTGTTTGCTTTCCTTAAGGATTTTCACATGAAACGAGAAAACACCTGTGTAATAGAATTTCGAAAATAAACTAAGAAGTTTTTTTTATGAAAATAAGGATTTTTAGCGCCACTGAACAACATACAACATATTACAAATCACACCAAAGAATATATCTGCTGTAAAAAATATTTTAAGCACAACTACATGATGAAAAATCAAAATTTGCCAAGTAGTTTGGAAAAAAATATTCATGATGATATTTGGAAATTTTTTTAATAAATAACTCTGAAGAAATGTTTACAATAAATTTTTAAAAATAATTTCAGACGTTCTAGAAGTTCGTGGAAAAATACTATAGAATTATTAATTATACCATCAATTCCCTATACCAAACAATTTTTAAAAATAATTGTGTGTATACATTCAATTCTTATAATATGGTTTTTTAAATTTGATTTCAAAAATTTGTATCGACTACTTTATAGAAAACGTTTCTTAATATATTTTATTGTGATTTTTTCAAATTACTTCGCCTACTTGAATTTCACAAGTTCTTGTTGTTATGCTTGGCAGATTGTTTATATCAGGGTTTTTGGATCACGGCTTTTACATCATGGTTGATTGCATTTTTCAAATTTGATATGTACGCTTAAACAATTTAATTTTTAATTAATTGTTAATTTGCTGAATAAAAAATTTTATTAATTGTTTCAAAAATCGTTCCTGTTGGATTTTACTGACCCTTAATAATAAATTTCTTTGCGAATGTTGATTTTCGTTGATGACTTTAGGTTTAGGTAAATTCGAAAGAATTAAATTGTTTCAAACTTTTCAGCACACAATAAAAAAACACGATCTTCAGTAGTGAATTTTATTGAATCATAATGTTTTGCAGAAAACCTATTTACAAACAAAAGTATTATAAATTTCATTACAATTTTAAAATTATATAAAAAATTTTGAGGAAGTGAAAGCTGTCGAGAATTATACTGTAGAAAAAATACAACATTTTGAGACATGCATTCGAAAAAGACATTTATGCTGTATTGGGAAAAACAAAAAATAAGTCTAAAATGAATTATAGTTGATCAATTCTTTACAAAAACATTTATAGCAATGTTTATTCAATTAAAATATTTTAATTTTTTTTGCACAGATAACTTTAGTTTACAAAATATTTGATACAAAAATTTTGTAGAAATTGTTGATGTAAGTTGTTCGCTTTAGGCTTTATTTGTATATCTTAAATTAAAATGTACACTGTTTTTTTGTATCATTCGAAATTTTTGTAATATACCACTGCAGTAAGAATACAAAATTATCAAAAACCTTGTAGTTATAAAATTCTTAAAATATTCTTTTAAAAATTGTGTACGAGCGTACACTTGTAAAAGATACTGAGGTCCAAAATCCATTTTTTTTAAATTGCATTTCATTTGAGAAGAAAAAAGGAATTGATTCCTTTTTTTATATTTAATAGTAATTAGAGTACTAAAAATGATCGTCAACGGGTTTTCAAAAATATCTAATATTTTGCTAGATATTATTAATTGAAAATCGGAATTTTGATAATTGGATAATACTTAAAAAATTCTTATCTCTGCTATCATTGACCGAACAAAAAAAAAAGCTTTTTACAAATATACGCAAAAAGTGATGTAATTAACGAAAATTAAAACAAGTTATCCTGATATCGATTTTTATATTGCTTATTTAATCAACGCTATTTTTGATTTTTAAAATAAGTAAATAATCTTTAAATAAAATTATTTGTTTAAAAAATGATTTCTTACAAAAAAATGTTATGACGATTTCAGCCATTGAAAAATTTACTTTTAAAATTGGAAACAGTAGAGTTTTGAAGAATGTTTTTCCGGAAAAAATAAGCCATCCTTTATTAAAATGCAACCATTTTTCAAAATTTTGTAAGAAGTGACGGCCAGAAAAAATTCAACTAGAAAAAACATTGTTAAGGTTACTCTGTTTTTTGGGAATTTTAACATTTTTCATACAAAATAATGTTTTCTATTTAGAATGACATCAGCTATAATATTTTGATTCTAAAAATCTTAAAATCATAGAAAAAATATTTTTATCAGATATCTGACTTTTTTCTGAATTTTTTTTTGACTAATGGCACTTAATTTTAAATTGCTTCATTTGAAAGTGGTATTATTTAATTAAGACATACTACATATTATTAATTTTGTTCAACATTCTTATCAAATTTAATAAACAAATTAGAAAAATAGTCCTTTTTTAATTAGTTTAGTTTTTGTTGCTTGATGTTTTTTATAGAATAAACTAAAAAATACTTTTGAGGCACCATTTTCAACAATACTTTATTTTACAGTAAAAATAGTTAGTTTTTTAAAGAATTTTAATGAAAAAATGTACAACTGAGCCATTTTTTACTTATAGAATATATGGATAATTTACCAGCAAAAAAATATTTTTTTGTCAAAATCATTTCAGAAACAAATAAACAAGTTTGCTTCTTCGAAAGGCATAAAGATAGATTTTTTTAACGGAAACAAAAAAAAACAAAGTCTACATGTTAAAAAATGCCTGAATTGTAAATTTTATTTGTTTAAATTATGAACAATTTTTACTTGAAAATGAAGTCATGCCAAAAATAGTTGTTTAAAAGCAATTTTTAGTTCGTGTTATGAAAAACTAAAACCGTATCTATTCTAAGCAGCTAAAAAGTTAATTTGATTATAAAATTTAAAAATAGTTCTGAAAAAAATAGTTAATAAGTAAAGACATGCTAAAAATTATATAGCATTATATATCTGAGTCTTATTAAACATCAAGAAAGTATTTCTGCTCATTAATTTTTTTATAACAAATTAAAATTTTTTAATATTTTTCCACCAATATTAGATTGATTAACAAAAATTAAAAAATTAATATTATTGAGAGGAGACTATTATAGTTTTGCCTTTGTTACAGATTTTTTTTAATGTTTTCAAGGTTCTGAAAATCCGTGCATTACATTTTTATGAATAAAAAATTATACACTTTTATATTACAACTATTATAAATAATTTAATAAAGAAATTTAAACATATATAAAAGTTTGATACGTGTATTTTCTAGTCATTGAGAAAATAAAAACGAAACAAGAAAAAAATTTAAAAAGGTTTTTTCTATTATTTAGTATTTAGTTTCAAAAATTATTTTTTTAACTTTATAAAAAGAATCATCCTAACCAGTATAAGTAAAAATTCCTAGAAAACATTTACACTGATTTCAAACATTTTTTAACAATTTCAAACAATTTTTAACAAAGCATATCTAAGCCTTGAATTTTCGAGAATACCTATTTTCTCGTGACCGACAAATTTGGAGAATATTTTTATTCAAAAAAAAAAAAAAAAAAAAAAAAAACCATTCTGCCTCGTCGCTAACAACTTTAGATCATTTCAAGAATTATAAAAATATATATTATGTTTTTTAATTTCGCGGTGGTGCTAGCGACAAAAAATAACAAATAATTTTTTTTATTTGGAGAATATTTTTATAAACAAAAAACAAAAACATTTTGCCTCTTCGCTGACAAATTTAGGACATTTCTAGAATTATAATAATATATTATATTTTTTAATTTCGCGGTGGTGCTAGAGTCACAAACAAAGAATTTTTTTAATAAAATAAATAATATAAAAATAGATTTAACTTTCATCTATTTCGACACTTTACGCGTAGAATTTTACAAAAATATTTCTCTCAACCGATCAATAATAGCAGAGATACATTTTTTTCATTAACCAATTAAAAATATATGCAAAAAAATTAAACATTTTGCAAAACAATTCAAGAATATTACTTAGTACTTAAAACACTATACAATATAAAAAAAAGAAAATAAATCGATAAGCCACTTTTTCCTTTTCAAATGAAATGACCCAAACACAGGGATTAAATTCTTAAGGTAAGGAGATCTCCAGTGCAAACAAAAAGTGATCCAACAACCCAACAGTGTTAATTTAAAAATTCAGACCGGGATAATCTTTCTTTTCTTTTACTTAAACTTTCAGTGAGACTCACAGGCTCTTAAACATATTTAATCTTAATCAGATTTAGTCTCTTTTTCAATCCCGTTTTACGGAAATCGGATTGTCAACAGTACTTTGCGAATTAAGCCAATTAGGGGGTGTTCCACTTTCCATCGAAAGCTGGCAATGAAGAAGAGGATTAGTGCTGGCTAGTTAGCCTCTTTGACAAAAAGGTACTTGAAGAAGTCTTTTCTCAACGCAGGTTCCAAGCTGAGACACCCAGCCTCTACCCAACCAGTCAGTCTCCCATGGAGTTACGTACCGAGACGTCCTGCTGCCTTAGACTCTTAGAGAATGAATTGGAGAATCATTTAAGGCATTTTAAGCGTCACCATGAACTTTTCCGAACTTCTTAGAAACTTCTCACGTTTCACGGATACCTGTTGAAATTAAACGATCGGTAACGAGCTCGAAGACACCAAAAGTCGAAGGAACCAACACCTCTCCTTTTCACGTTGGGTCGGGTCGTAAAGCAACAACCACAAAGACGTTCCTCGAGCGTAGCCCCGCAAAAGGACGTTCCTGGGATCCGCACTTCACTCGCGGTGCTCTCTCGAATTTTATTCACCATCCCGCCCTCTCAGCTTGCCCTTGAAATTCCAGGAAACTCGGCAAAGTATTGGCATTGTGTTTCTAAATGGTCCTAAAAAAGGACTTGGTGGGACCTCGAACTAAACCAGAGACGCAGGATGGAATTTATGTAGAGTTAATAGTATTTATTATAGTCTAAGGTCGATAATTTACTGACGAATGTAGAACATTGATGCCGCTTTTAATCATTTTGATACAGAAAAATTCCCGATCCTTAAAAGTAGGACAAATAGTGGTTAAAAAATGGATTTTCGCGGACTAATTTGGTCATTAATATTTTTCTAAAGTCTATTGAAGTACAGAAAAAGCGTATAAGCGACCATCCGTAAACTAAGTTACCACCCACCCACTAGGTTGACAACATTCATTTGCTTATGGTGACCCCCCTCCCCTTCTCTCAGAAAGGAACGTAGTCTTTATGTAAAACCGGATTTTACGCTAATACTGTTTTTTGTTTGTTTTTATAGCAAATGAAGTAAACAATATGCCGTGTGGTTAATTATAAAACACGGTAATAAATCAACAATTAAAATAAAAAAGTAATTTTCAAAATAAGTTTTGAATGTGACAGTTAATACGGATATTATGGAATTGTGATAAAAAAAAAGTTAATTTTAGACCTAGGATTACGAGCTTTCAACAAAATACAAGAATTCTCAATCCAGAAGCTGAATGTTCTACTAAACTAGATTAATTTTCAACAAAAAACGGCTTTTTAACAGAATAGTCAATTTTTAAGAAAAAGTTGAATTTTTATTAAAAAGAACCATTTTTGACCAAAAATGGAATAAAAATTTTCAATCACCAACGTAATTTTTTAACCAAAAAAAATATAATTTTCAACAAAACAGTTCAATTTTCAACCAAAGAGATGCATTTTTAACTAATAAAGAGTAACTTTCTACAAAAAAAAAAAAAACGATTTCCCAATAAAATTCAAGATATCCGAAACAGAAAGTGGAATTTTCAACTAAAAAAGATGAGTTTTTAAACAAAAATATGAATTTACTACCGAAAAAAGACATATTTTTAACAATAATTTAAGAATTCGCACCGAAAAATTTAGTTTTTACTAAAAAAAATAAATATTTGAACAAAAGGATTAATTCACTATCACAAAAGACAAATTTTTAATAAAATTCAAAATTTGTTAACGAGAAAGTGGAATTTTCAACTCCTTCCTGAAACATTAAAAAAAAGACTTTTTGAACCAACAGATTAATTTACTACCAAAAAAGACGAATTTTAAATAAAAATCAAGAATTCTTAACCAAAAAGTTTAATTTTCAACTAAAAAAAATGAATTTTTAAACAAAAAGATTAATTTACTACCAAAAAAGAGGAATTTTTTATAAAATTCGGGGATTCTTCACCAAAAAATACATTTCTCAACTAAAAAAGAATTTTTTTTTAAGAAAATAATGAATTTACTACAAAATAAACAACGAATTTTTAACGAAATTTTAAAAATTCTGATCCAAAAAGTTGAAGTTTTTATTATAGAAGAAAAAATTTTAAACAGAAACAATAATTCATTACCAAAAAAGAGGAAATTTTAATAAAATTCAAGAATTCTCAACCAAGAAGTTTAATTTTTACTTAAAACAATGAATATTTAAACAAAAGATTAATTTACTAACAAAAAATACGACTTTTTAATAAAATTCAAGAACTCCTAAATAGAAAGTGAAATCTTCAACTAAAAAAAAAAGAATTTTTTAACCAAAAGATTAATTTACTACCAAAAAAGACGAATTTTAAATAAAAATCAAGAATTCTTAACCAAAAAGTTTAATTTTCAACTAAAAAAAATGAATTTTTAAACAAAAAGATTAATTTACTACCAAAAAAGAGGAATTTTTTATAAAATTCGGGGATTCTTCACCAAAAAATACATTTCTCAACTAAAAAAGAATTTTTTTTTGAAGAAAATAATGAATTTACTACAAAATAAACAACGAATTTTTAACGAAATTTTAAGAATTCTGATCCAAAAAGTTGAAGTTTTTATTATAGAAGAAAAAATTTTAAACAGAAGAAATAATTCATTACCAAAAAAGAGGAAATTTTAATAAAATTCAAGAATTTTCAACCAAAAATTTTAATTTTTACTTCAAAAAATGAATATTTAAACAAAAGATTAATTTACTAACAAAAAACACGACTTTTCAATAAAATTCAAGAACTCCTAAACAGAAAGTGAAATTTTCAACTGAAAAAAAAGAATTTTTTAACCAAAAGATCAATTTACTACCAAAAAAGAGGAATTTTTAATCAAATTCAAGAATTCCTAAACAGAAAGTGGAATTTTCAATTAAAAAAGATGAAGTTTTAAACAAAAATATGAATTTACTACCGAAAAAAAGAATATTTAATGAAATTCAAGAATTATCCAAACAAAAAATAAATTTTCAAGTGAAAAAGGTAAATTTTTAAACAAAAATATGAATTTACTACCGAAAAAAACATATTTTTAACAATTATTTAAGAATTCGCACCTAAAAATTTAGTTTTTACTAAAAAAAATAAATATTTAAACAAAAAGATTAGTTCACTGTCAAAAAAGACAAATTTTTAATGAAATTAAAAATTTGTCAACCAGAAAGTGGAATTTTCAACTAAAAAAAAGAATTTTTGAACCAACAGATTAATTTACTAGCAAAAAAGACGAATTTTTAATAAAATTCAAGAATTCTCAACCAAAAAGTTTAATTTTCAACTGAAAAATATGGATTTATAAACAAAAAGTTTAATTTACCACAAAAAAAAACGAATTTTTAATAAATTCGGCGATTCTTCAACAAAATTTGATTTCTCAACTAAAAAAGAAAATAATTAATTTACTACAAAAAAATTAACAAATTTTTAACAAAATTTCAAGAATTCTGATCTAAAAAGTTGAAGTTTCAATTTTGAACAAAAAAATTTTTGAAACAAAAAGAATCATTCACTACAAAAAAAAAAAATTAATAAAATTCGGAGATTCTTCACCAAAAAGTTGATTTCTCAACTAAAAAAGAAAATTTTGTGAAGAAAATAATTAATTTACTACAAAAAAAAACGAATTTTTAACAAAATTTTAAGAATTCCGATCCAAAAAGTTAAAGTTTTTATTAAAAAAGAAGAATTTTTAAACAAAAAGATTCATTCATTACAAAAAAAAAAATAATAAAATTCGGAGATTCTTCACCAAAAAGTTGATTTCTCAACTAAAAAAGAAAATTTTTTGAAGAAAATAATTAATTTACTACAAAAAAAAACGAATTTTTAACAAAATTTTAAGAATTTCGATCCAAAAAGTTAAAGTTTTTATTAATAAAAGAAGAATTTAAAAAAAAAAGATTCATTTATTACCAAAAAAGAGGAATTTTTAATAAAAGTCAAGAATTCTCAACCAAAACGTTTAATTTTCAACTAAAAAGGATGAATTTGTAAACAAAAAGATTCATTTACTACAAAAAAAACGAATTTTTAGTAAAGTTCGGAGATTCTTCACCAAAAAAATGATTTCTCAACTAAAGAAGAAAATTTTTCGAAGAAAATAATTATGTTACTACAAAAAAAACAATGAATTTTCAACAAAATTTCAAGAATTCTGATCCAAAAACTTGAAGTTTTTATTAAAAAAGAAAATTTTTTAAACAAACAGATAAATTGTCTACTAAAAACATTCATCATCTGGAAAATTAATAAAAAAAATTATTATTTTAGAAAGCAATTTTTTATAATAGTAATGTAATTAAATAATTATAATTTCTAATAAGCAACACCCCTCCCCCCCTTTAGCCACCTCATATTCTTTCCTTTATCTCTTTTCTCATAAGAAATCATTGATCCTTAGCAGTATAACGAGGATAAAATCGAAAGTAATCTTTTCAATACTCTTTATATCTTCAAAATCTCAAATAATTTGAAATCTTTAGATACATTTTAAAACCTCGTCAAATGATAAATCAAATCTTCAAAAATAAACCATTTTAAACTGAATTTTTTGAGGTAAAAAGACTCGCGTCAATATTATTTCAGCCCTGAATTTTAATTTGGAACATTATAATTTCATTTATTCCATTTAAAAAATTTGCCATCTTTACTAACTTAAATTTTTTCCTGGCTCATAAGAGGCCCTTTTTCTTCTTTTTTATAATTTTTAATGAGTTGTAAAGGAATTCAATTTTTGTTTTCTAATTTTTCTAAACAGGAGTAGACCAATTTTTTCTTTTTAACATTTTTATTGAGTGGGCGTGGACAAATTTAGGATTTTTAACATTAAGATTAAAGGTGAACACTTTGTATTTTGAATTTTTTTCTTACTTATGGCACTTAATTTTAAATGCTTAATTTGAAAGTGGTCAAAGCTTCTATCCTATTAGTGTAAATTATTAATCGTTTTAATAAAAAAACTGTGAAGCTTCGATAGTAAAAGCTTTAAATTATTAAGAGTTCTGCTTTTAATTCCCCACTTTAAATTCTTTATTTGATTTCCTCACCATTTCGAAAATAGTCTGAGGAATTAAAAGACTAGTTTACATTTATTATTGAAAGGTTTTGAACTTGTTTAGTTAGCTTGTTAGTTTATATATTAGTGGGAGTCTGTGAGCCCCCCCCCCTCCTCATCTGGCGCTTAAATTATAAAGCCACATTCATTTTTATTCTCCAGGCAGTACACGGAGTATGGCTTCACCGGATAACGTTTTGGAAATATACCTCTCAGGTGGCAGGCGTACCCCACCGCACAGTGAATGACACGGACCTCTTTACACAGCAAAGTGAGCCTCACACACCCTGCCATCCGGTAGCCTCCTTAGATAGGCAGTTGAGAGAAACGACCAGATACACTGAAAAAAATGGTTGAGCCAACTATTTAGTTTGTAAGGTAGGGTACTGCTATTTTATTTGTCGATATAGCGTTAGTAAATGGTCGTCCCAGCTAATAAAATAGCAGCACCAACAAACTGAATAGTTTTACCCGTCTAACCATTTTGTCAGTGTATGTGTGTTTGTGTTCATTAATCAAAATCGATACAGAGCCCCTTCTTTGGAAGGTAACTAGCCTCTTCTAAGGGGACCTACATTTTGAGGTGGATTCCGAACCACCAATGGCCCGGTAGAAATACGCAAAAAAAATTCCATTAGTATCGGCTCAGGGATCGAACCCCAGTGCTCCTGCTTGGAAGTCTGACGTACTGATCCACCGATGCTCTTTTCAATATCTTCACTAAAAGTCACACAAGATTTATAAACTTTTGATAAACTTATGACTTTTTGTGCACTTTTCGCAAGTCCAATTTTTTAATGTATTGATTTTCATATACTGTAAATAATCTAGTAACTGGAGGCATTTAGCGCACGAATTGCTGAACGTTAAATATCTTCAAAAGCACGTACGAGCGTAAAGAGAATTCGGAATTTCGGGAAGCATTCCTCGTCCCGAGGATTTGCACGAGAAGAGTAAGGGGAGAGCCCTAGACGAGATGGTGAGATTTAGGACCAACCCCTGTTAATAATTCGAGAATTACATGCAACTTTCTCAAAAGCTTAATTATTTTCCAAAGTACTTCCAAGTTCTACTTTATTCACGCAAACTTGAAACCACCTACTTTCTAGTTACTCTAACGCCAACGGCTGAATTAAGACTCGCCTGCAAAGTCGAGTCCAACGGCGATAAATAATTACTGATGCTTATGGAGAAATTATCAATGTGGTTGTATTCCAGGGCCTTATTCTTGGCTAAAATTGATTGCTTATTTTTAGACGCAGGTGCATCAGAGTTTTTAATTAAGATCTAATTCATTTGGTAGGTTGGATTAAATTTTCAGAAAAGCAGATGACTATTCCGCCCCAGCTACCTGTGCACCGTTCCCCCACTACTACTGGAAAAGGCCCCCCGCTGATCAAGCACAGGGGCAGCAGGGGCAGCGCTCGGCTTCCCCTACGTCGCTCAGTGAGCCAGAGCGCTCTGCCAAGCCTTGCCAGCGGGAGGGTCTTTTGTCCTCATGTGGAATAAATACAAAACTTAAAATTTTTTAAATTTTGAACTCAGGACATTAAAAATATTATATTTGGAATCTACGCCTTTCAGCGATTCCCACAATACGTTGCTTGCAATCAAAAGATGAAAATTGGAATAAGTTGACGCTGAATTTAGTTTATGTTTTGTCACTCGTTAGCATCATGGAATTTTCCGTTGTATAGTTGAAAATGCAAAAGTTGATTTGTAGAAATATCGTCTGTTAACAATTCAACTGTAAAATTAATATTTAATTAAATAATAAACGAGAATCATCGATATATATTTATATAAATAATAATAAATATATACCCTTATGTTTCATGTTTGACTCAAAAACAAGCATCAGCGTCAACTTATTCTAATTTTCATCTTTTGATTGCAAGCGACAT
>JAAAKG020108623.1:0-15563 GCA_010014905.2 Druon quercuslanigerum | reverse complement strand
AGAGAACATGGCACAGCGGAGTGCATAGTAAGCTCGAAAACTCCAGCGCTGACGTTCACTAAAATCATAACTACTCCGAAACTATTCAATATTTTGATCTAAAACTTTCCAAAAAACTTCATTATACCTTTCTCCGAATTTTTTCGGGAGAAGTATGTGCCTGCTCGAAATTCCCTCGCTAAACGAAACGCTGGAAGTTACAAGTGTTCGATTCGCGCCGAGCTAGAGAAACAAATTAATAATAATTTTTGAAAACAACACTTTTGAATTCTTATCACACTGTCAATCGAAGGACATCTTAAAGCACATTCGCTAAAATTTTCATTAAAAAATTTCAAAAAGTCGATTTTTTAGTTTTATTTCAAAAACTAAAAAAGTTACAACTTTTTGTCTAGATGAAAAAAGATGCACAATAAAATTTTACGTCCAGATATGTCCTTCAAAATTTTAAATCTAAAATTTGTTTTGAAGCCTCCAGGGGATTATAATTTCGCACGAGAAAATTCTATATGCCCTTATACGATCCGGCCCTTCAATTACACCAAATTATAAATCATTTACACTTGATCAGATGTGTATTACTTAAGATTACGAGGGGATTACTTTGATTACCTGAACTATTCTGAATTATTTTGATTATGAGTGGATTACGCTTGAGTACTCTGGTTTAAAAGTGAATTACTCCGGATGAGAACTAGAATACAAGTGTATTATTCCGAATTATGGATGGATTACAAATGGATTACTCCAACTCACGAGTGCATTATTACGGAAAACGGGGATTATTCTGAATTACTGGAATTACACCAAATTACAAATCATTTACACTCAGTCAGATGTGTATTACTTAAGATTACAAGTGGATTACTTTGATTATCTGAACTATTCTGAATTATTTTGATTACAAGTGGGTTACACTGCATTATAAGTGTATTACATCATATTACAAGTGGATTACTTTTATTACTTCAATTACTTGGTCTACATGAATCACTCCAAATTACTTGGATAAGGCAGATTTTAATTATATTATGGATGACGAATGCGTTATTCCGGAATAGTGGGATTATTCTGACTTACTTGAATTAATGCAGATTACAAATGGATTACACTGTATTATAAGTGAATTACTTTTATTACCTCAATTACACTGAATTATTTGTATGATAAGTGAATTACGCTGAAATACTCCGGATTAATATAATACTCTCAGATAAAAAGTGGATTACAAGTGGATTACTTGAACTACATGAATCACTCTAAATTACCCGGTTTACAAATAAATTACTCGGAATTATACGCGGATTCCGGTGGCTTACACCGGATTACGATTGCATTACTCCAGAATGCTGGAATTATTCTGAATTACTTAAATTACACCGCATTAAAGGTGTATTTAGACGGATTACTCTGGATTAAACCAAATTTTATTTCCCCCTCGATGTGATACAAAGTGGAAAAAAAGGAAAAAAAAATTAAGTCACAGAATAGAATTGTATGACATTCTCCATTAGCCTTTCACAACGAGGTTCATGAAGTGCATATTTATTTCTCATTTGCTGTATTCAGACAAGCAGCTTGGTACAAATAGTATAATTACTAAGTAGAACGTTTTTTCTCTTTCAGCATCGCTGCCGAGCTTTGAGTCTCCTTCGCGAGAAAGAGAAACGTCTTAATTAGTTGAAACTTTCAAAGACTTGTTAATTTTCTACTGGTTTTAATTTTTAGACAATGCACGGGAAACAAATTAGCATTTACTTAAGAAAATATCCGCACGAATACGGACGATAAAATATTTGTCTGATTCAAGAAAATTGGTGTTGTCTCAATAAAATGTACCTAAATGGATAAAATCAAGTTTCTTTAATCTAGTTCATTTTTTTGAGACAAAAAATATTTGACTTAAACAAGAAAATAGTGTATCATCCGTATTTGTGAAATTTTGTTGATTTAATATAATTTATTTTTCCGTACTGTAAATTCATCAGCTGTTTTTAAATCGTGTAGTCTTTGATCAGTTTTCATGACTTCCTTTCGCTATCAAAAAATATTAATCCGAAAAAAATTGGATGTTGCCACACCAAAAATTCGAAACGCTTATTTTTTCTCTAATTACTAAAAAAATTTATTTTTCTTAATTGAAAGGACTAAATCTACCGCGAATCTTCAGAATTAAATAAAAAAGTATGTAAAATCAAAATCTCTTTACCTCATCTCATTCCACTTCTATTTCCACCAACTGTTAACAATTTATTCAACAGAGAAAAAAAACAAAACATGTAATTTTTCCCGAGAGTAATTTTTGTTACAAGAAGAAAGTATTCTGAAATCAAGGTGAATATTGCACTTTTTTCGGTATAATAAAACCCGAATCGGAATTCCTCTTTATGAAAATCACTCTTTCGATTCACTTTTCATCCAGAAGCAATATCTGCTGCAATGATGATTTTATAGAAAAGGTCGAAGTATCCTTGAAGTGGTTTAACATGTCCTCGTTGGAAGCTTGTTAGAGGAATAATACCCGCGAGTGAGAATGATCAAGGTAAGATCTTGTTAAAGCGTCTAGCAGCCAGCGGGTGATCGGACCGCCTATGGTTTTTGTGAAGGAAACGTTTGCAAAAAGGCAAAAATAAAATAAAATAAAATAAACGTATGTAGGCAGGAGGCTGCTGCACTAGTCGATATATCCGATCAGGCGATGTCCGAACAGCCGATCCGATCAGCAACCTATGCGGAAGCCACGTGACCGTCTCAGGATTGATCAGTTTGGATCAGTTTGGATTAGTTTGGATCAGCAACTTGCTCCAACGCCTTCAAATTCTTCGTATTTCTGAGATCAAGCATGTATCTGCGCAGACTCCAAACATGCGGATGTGCCGTTCATGAATTCCTCTGGAACGAGCCGGTTAAGGCTCAAGCCTGTTCAGTAAATCATATTCAGATTTAGTTGTTGAAGACATAAAACATCCCGAGCAGCGGCAGGTTCGAAGGCATGTGTCGTGTGCTCTATAGATATGTATACTTGGGCCAACATTATCCCACTTGTCAGCTTCATGTCACGGTAGGATGGGCAAACCCAGCAGTTACGACCAAAGCTAACATTTCCTTCGCGATCGGGAATCGAGAACAGATCAAGAGACCAATCAACATTAATGCCTTTTGCATCGTGACCACTTTGGCGAGACGAATGATAAAGTATAAGTAGCTTACTGGCTCTGCGAAGCTAATAGAATATCAGAAACTATACTGATACCCAGGGGAACATTTCATGGAAAACTTGATTCTTCAGGGACTGATATGATGGTCTTTTGTGGAGATGAAGCTGCAACTTGATGGTAAACATTATCTAACTTGGTTCTGCGGTCTTTACTTAAGAGAATCTTCAAAGAAATAGAGAGAAAGAGTCTATAAAGTTGATGCAGTCATTAAGACTATAAATTTATATAATGATTATATATAATAATCTAGAATTCATTTATTCAGTCGAAATTGCAGCTCCTATTTTTCGCTCGCTTCTCTCGTTTTTTTTTTGCCTTGCGACTTTCTCTCTACTGTTCTGCTGAGAACAATGTTTGTGTTAATTAAACAAAAAAATGTGTTTGAGTATACTTTGTTTGTTTTCAAAAAAACTTTTATTTAATTAAACAAATTTTGTTTGATTTAAAGAAATGTTATAAGATTTAAACAAATTTCATTAAATTTACAGTAAGTTTCTTTAAATCAAACGAATCCTTTCTTAAACTCAAACATATTATCTCTTTCCTATAAGATGAAAAAAATGTTTTTTTTTAATTTTAAACATAGTTTTTGCTCCAATCAAACAAGTCTTTTTAAATCAAATGAAATTTAATGACATTCAGATAAAGTTTCTTTAATTTAATTAATTTTGTTTCAATCAAGAAAACTTCATTCAAAAAAAATTGGTTTGTTTAAAACAAACATTTGTAGTTTAATGTGACAGTGTATTAGTATACATCAATGTGACATGTAATAAAATTTTCTTCAATATATATTATTTCTCACCAATGGACAGTCGATTAAAAAATTTTCAAGCATAATATTTTAAATTACGAAAAATTAAATTTTGTTCATTTATACCTGACATTAAATTAAAAAAATGTTTGTTTTTATATTTTTGATGCTCTTTTTAATAAACTCAGGACACACGTAAATATTTAAATTTCAAGCAACATTTTTTTCTTTTTTTTATGAACCTGAAACATGAGCCATTTTTACCCAAGATCCGTAAAAATCCGTTTAGACAGAATCCGTAAAGAAAAGAAAAAACATTTTTGATTGAAACTTAAAAATATGTACGTATTTATTTAGTTTATTAAAAAAAACTTTTTTTTGCACTAAGAACAAATTAACAAAAGTGCATGACTACAATTTTTTAAAATATATTTCAGCAAAAAATTGTTTTATTACTTTTTTCTTTCTAAGGTTATTGACTTCCATAAACTAGTCACAACAAAATCGAAACAAAATTATTTTTGTATACAACAAAATTTTTTAAATTCGAAATTTGAAATTTTTTAATCGAATTGTCCAATCTGTTCATAATACCACAAAGAAAATTTTCACTACTATTATCAATGACTCTAATCATTTTTTGTGTATTCGGTGAGATGCTAAATTTAAAAATCATTGATTTTTAATGACTTAATTTCAAATTGCTAATTTAAAAATTTTGAAAGAATTTTCTAAATTTCTTCTAATTCTAATTTTCTAAATCCGTAAAGTTTTCAATTCGAAATCATATAATTTTTAGACTTATTAGAATTATTAGACTTTAAAGTTTTACAGTTTTATTTCTTCTATTATCAACCGTGAAAATTATACAGATTTTTTTTACAGAAGGTTTTACAATCAAAAATTCTATAATTTTTATTATTATTTAATATATAAATATTAAAGATTGAATGATTTTTATTTCTTCATTTTTTGAATTTAAGAATTTTCAATTGTAAATTTTCAAAATTTACAAACTTCCAATAGTAAAGTTTTAAACTTTAGCTTTCTATTTCTTAAATTGCAATTAAGTAATATGCAAGTTTTAAGTTTAGTAAATAAAAATTCTGCAATTTGAAGGATTTATCTTCAAATTTCTTTTTTTCGAATATTTAAAATTAAAAACTTGATCTTTGATTTTCAAAATCATCAAAATTTAGGAATTTCTTTCTTCTGAAAAGAAACCTTAGGTTTTTTTCATTTATATTCTTAATTCTAAAAAATGCTCATATTCTAACAACTTTTTTAATATAAATTTAAAAATCTGAGGTTTTACAATCAAAAATTCTATAATTTTTATTATTTTTTAAAATATAAATATTAAAGATTGAATGATTTTTATTTCTTCATTTTTTGAATTTACAAATTTTCAATTGTAAATTTGCAAAATTTTCAAACTTCCAATAGTAAAATTTTAAACTTTAGTGTTCTATTTTTTAATTTGCAATTAAATAATATGCAAGTTTTAAGTTTAGTAAATAAAAATTCTACAATTTTAAGGATTTATCTTCAAATTTCTTTTTTTCGAATATTTAAAATTAAAAACTTGATCTTTGATTTCCAAAATCATCAAAATTCAGGAATTTTTCATCATCTTAGAAATTGAAAATTTTTCAACGTTATTCAATTGTAGAACAACAAATTTTAAATCTTTAAAATTGAAGTTTTTTATCTTGGAATTTTTCAATTAAAAAATTTATAATTTTGATGATTTAGATTCGAAATTTCTATTAATTATTTTATTAATATGTACGTCTCATAAATTAAAGAGTTTTCAACTGGAAATCTCAAAAATTAAACTATTGCAAAAAAGATTTCGAAATTTCATTAATTTTAACTTAAACATTTAAAATGAAACAATTAGTCAAATGTTCCATTATATATAATACTATATTCAAAATGGATCAGTAATGAAAATGGTGGGTTAAAATCTTCTAATTAAATCAAAGTTAAATATTACTAAAAGCCGATTAAAATTAAAATTTATTAAAATCATATGAAAGCTAATGTACCTATTTTAATATTTATTTTAAACTATGATTACTAATTATATTTTTGAATAATATAAATTTAATAATATATTTGAATTGGATAATTTAAAAATCTCATTGAAAGATCTGATCGAGTCTTACATTAGAAGTGTAAGAAACAACGGAAATATAAGAAAAATGACAAAATTAGAAAGAACTAGTTCCTTGAGGCAAGGAATCAGATAATGACTTAATCGTTCCTTATAGGTATTTCTTGCCTCTAAAGTTTATCCGAGACAGCCCGGATATATCAACATTACATTTCTTAACATGTAATTAATTAATAAAATAAAAATAATTGCTTCCTTCTCTAAATAAACTTATCCGAAATTACGGTACAAAAGATCATTCAACGTTATTCAGAACGAACAAGGCAAATAATAATTGAAGTTCCGCACCTGACTCAAAGAACTCGCCCAGCGCTCGTAAACGCGTAAAATTATAGTCCAAACATCATGTCCCAGAAGTTGGCAATGCCATTTTGTTTTTTTGAAAACATACGAAAGTTTTGCTAAATTGAGCACGACTTGTGCTCTACATTGCTGCAAATTTTTTCTCGAAAAAATTAAAACTTGAGCCAGAATTACACTACCGTCGGAAATTATGAGATCGATTTACGCAAGCACTTTTAAAAAACAGTTGGAAATCCTATGAAATTCCACGTCTAGTAATGTCAAACAGATTTTTTTTTATCTGCTGAAGAGAATACAGCACGTGATAAGTTTTTTAAAAACATTCTAGATTGTCTAAAATTTTGTTCCTCGACTTCAAATTTTAGCATGGCCTAGGAAAATTGTTGCAAATATCTAAAAATTGTACGACATAGAGCCTGAAATTTTATCTTTAATTTAAGCCAAATAAACTTAAAAAATCTTTATCGGTTCCCGAGATACGATTAAAAATGTTCAATCGTATCTGAGTTGAGTTTTAGTCGACGATAGCGGTTCTCGGCCGGTCTGCTGAACACCTCCTTCGTTAAGACAGGACCGAATAGGCCACGCACAGAGGTGGTGCTTGATTGTGGCTTCATTTTTTAATGTTCATCATCGGAAAATTAAAAAAATGAGCGAGTTGTTTGTGTAAGAAAAATGTTTGTGTAAAGGAAAATAATAAACTACTTATCAGCAATTGAAAATATAATTTTCATTACACCTACGCACTGTTTTGTATTTAATTTATTTTGGAAATTCCATTATTATTCACTTTTAATATTTTTGAGTTTTTTTCATATAAATAATTTATGTAGAATTTAGCTGTTTAATTCGTTTGAAAAATAGTTTGCTCTCGTAACAATATATCTACCATTTTTTATTACTATTCTGGTTGATAAAAACTTTAAGAAATAAAAAATACTGTTCATCATTGTTTTATTCTTTCATATGGAGATAATTCTGAATGGAAATAATTGTAAATAATTAAAAAAAACAATGAATAATTTTAAAAATTAAAAATAAGTTGCAATAAAAATTACTGATAAGCAGAAGCAAAAGTATAAGAGAGCCCCAATCAAGCACCACCTCTGTGCGTAGCCTATTAGGTCCTGCCTCAATGAAGGAGGCGAGCAGCAGACCGGCCGAGAATCGTGATCGTCAACTAAAACTCAACTCAGGTACGATTTAACATTTTTAATCGTATCTCGGGAACCGGTAAAGATTTTTTAATTTTCTTTGGCTTAAATTAAAGATAAAATCTCAGGCTCTATGCCGTATAATTTTCAGATTTTTGCAACAACTTTCCCAGCGCATGCTTAAAGTTGAAGTCGTGGTACAAAATTTTAGAATCTCTAGATTTTTTTAAAAAACTTATCACGCGCTGTATTCTCTTTAGCAGAACAAAAAAATCGGTTTGACCAGCAGTGATTTTTAATAGTGCTTGCGTCAATCGATCTCATAATTTCCGACGGTAGTGTAAAAACAAAAAAAAACGGTTTGTTTTGTCAAAAAAAAATTCTGAATTGTGCTAGATTTGTCATCTATCCTGCCGCAAACAATTTGTAAAAGAATCGAAATTCGAGCCAGAATTTAAAAAAACAACTTTTTGGAACCAGACCGCCATTTTGCATTTTTAATTTAAGAAAATTTTGCTAAATTATGCTAGGCTTGTGTTCTATTATGCCGCAATTTTTTGTTTGTTAAAAAAATCCAAATTTAAAGTAAAATATGAAACAAGAACTTTTTCTTGGCCCACATAAAATGAACTGCAAAAAAACAAGTTGAACACGTAAATTTTCAATAAATAATAATAAATATTTATATTTCAAAACAAAATGTTCTATTTTTCAACAATAAAATTTAAGAAAATTAATTCTCACCAAAAAATAATTAAACTTTAATATAAGAGAGGAATTTTTAATTTAAACGATGAGTCATTAATGGGAATAATTAAATTTTCAGTTAAAAAATTAACTGTTAACAAACAAAAAAGAAATAACCAAATAGTTGACTTTCCCAATAAAATAATAGAATTATCTACCCAAAAAGGCAAATGTTTAAGAAAACATTTTAAATTTTAAATCAAAAAGATGAATTTTTTACGAAAAAATTAAATTTTTAACTCTAAAAAAATAGAATTTAAAGCAAAAAGTTCAAATTCAATCAGATAGTTAAAGTTTAAATTAAAAAACATTAATTTTCAAACAAAAATGGAAGTTGAATTTATAGATGAAAGAACTTATTTACAACGACAAAAAAAAAAAGAATTTTTAACAAAATAGTCAAATTTTCAATGAAAGTAAGGGGTCTTCTACTAATTTAATACATTTTTAATCAAACAGATTAATTTTATACTAAAAAGAAGAATGTGCAATAAAATACAAAAAATTAAATATCAAATTTTAAATTTGCAACCCAGCAAACGGATCTTTAAGAAATAAAATTAATTTTTAACAAAGTAGTTTAACTTTCAATTTAGAAGTAAAACTTTCAATCAAGAAGATCAGTTTTCTGCCGAAAAAGGCGAATTCAACTAAAAAGCAAACACAATAATTTAACAAAAAAATTAGAATTAAAAAAATTATTAAAAATTATTATATAAATGAAAAAGTTAAAGAAGTTTCGTCTTATTATTCTCTATAAGACTATATTTAGGAAAAAAAGTTTTTGTCATTTTTATAATTTTCATAAATGCAGACGTTTGAATGTCCAAGAAGTTGGCACCACCACTTTGGTTTTAAAAACAGTTGTGCTGAATCATGCTCCACTAGTGCTCTACTGAGACGAAATTTTTTTCGAAAAAATGAAAATTTGACCCAGAATTTAAAAAAATGGTTTTCAGGACCAGCAACGCCATTTTGTTCTTGGACAACACAAAAGTTTCGCTAAATTGTACTAGATTTACACTCTATCCTAGCGCAAACAATTTATAAAAAAATCGAAATTCGAGCCAGAATTTAACAACAAAAAATTAGCCCTAACACCGCCATCTTTTGAAAAGAAAACAACAGTTGTGCTGAATTGTCCTAGGCTTGTGTTTGAAAAAATCTAAATTTTAGCTAGAATTTGAAGAATAAAATATTTTTTGTGCCACCAAAAGTTAAAATGTAAAGAATGCGAATTTGAAAAACTTAACAATTTTGCTGAGTTGTGCCAAGCAAGTACAACAACAAACCCAAAAGGCATTTTACACTTAGATTTATATTTTTTTAAATAAACTCGACTTTTTTTAATTCAGAATAATTCTTTTTTATAGATTTATCAAAAATCTGGGTGTACACATAATTGCAATAAAGTTCAAGTTCTTTAGTAATAGTTAATTTTTATTCTCTTAAATACTTTTTTCTAATAATAAAATATTACACATAGAGAAATTTTAGAATAATTTGCATTCTTGCATTATATATTTCATGTTTTTCTTCTAAACAATTTTTTTCCGGATAAAAATTAGGACACAATAGCGAGACCTACAAATTATTAGCATTTGCGTCAAACGGAGAAAGTAGAAAAATATGCACTAAATTGCAACAAATTTTAAGATTTTTATTGATATTTCATGTTTTTCCCCTAAACAGTTTTGTCTTCTCAGACAAAAATTAGTACCCATAAAAAGATTTTGAAATTATTTGCTTGTTTGCTGAATCTTTACAATTTGATTTATAAATCAAAAATATAAATTAAACTAAAATAAAATTCAAGTTTTTAAATTAGATTTCATATTTTTCTCCTAAACAGTTTTTTTTCCGATAAAAATTAATTGCGCATAAAGAGGTTTTAAAACGATTTGCTTAAGCATCAAAAATATAAAATTAAACTACTAAAACGAAAAAAAATTCGATTTTTTACATAATATTTTATGTTTCTCTTCTAAACCCGTTTTGTAGATAAAAAATTAATGCATAAAGCGTGACCTTAAAAGTACATATTTGCATTTGCGCCGTCCGTTAAAAGTAAAAAATGCGCAATAAATCCCAATGAAGTTCAGAATTGTTAGTGATACTTAATATATATTATTTAAATGGTTTTTTTCAGATAGTAAATTATTAGCATATAGGCCAATACATTAAAAGTACAGTTGTAAATCACAAATAAAATTTAAGCTCTTAATAATAAGCTGGAGAAAGTATAAAAGTATAATGTATGCTGAATTGTCCTGTGCTCTATTATGACCCAAAATTTTCTGCGAAAAATTCACAATTTTTAGCTGACTTTAATAATTTTATTCTTATAAAAAATTTTATTTATTGTTAAATTATAGTATTTTTTATTATGGACAATTTGTCTGTGAAAAAAGAATTATTCCGAGTTCGAAAAAGTCGAGTTTATTCTAGAAATATAGATCTTAATGAAAAGTGTCATTGGGTTAGTTGTTGTACTCAACTAGCACAGTTCAGTATTAATTTCAGATTTTCCAAATTTGCATTGTTGAAATTTTTTGGGTAACAAAATTATTTTATTGCATAAAAGTCGTTTTTAAGAAGAAATATACAGCTGCATGGAATTTTTATTCAGCACAACTTTTATTTTTTCGAAAAAACAACATGGCGTTGCTATCAATAAGGAAAAAAACATTTTAAAAAACAAAATGAAAAATATAAAAAATGGTATGTTGTACAATTGTTTTTGAAATTGAATACAAATTTAACTTTTCCATTTTTTTAAACATTCATCGTATTTAGTTCAAAATTTAACCATTTAGTTTAAAATGTATCTATTTCGTTGTCAGTTCGTCTTTTTGGTTAAAAGTTTAATTATTTTGTTAAAAATTAATTTTATTTGTTAAAAATCCATCTGCTGGGTTGAAAATTTAAAAGTTAATAATTAATTATTTTACTAATATTTTCACTAGACTATTCTTGGTTGAAAACTGATCGTTTTTATTTAAAAAATTGTAACTTTCGTTGTCAATTTTTGATGTAAGTTATATTTATTAAATTAATGAAAATAACATTAAAATTAATTTTATTAAGATTAAATAAAATCAGCTATCTAGTTAAAAATTAACTTTTTGGCTAAAATTTCACATTTTCGAGTTGAATATTCAACTGTTTTGTAAAGATTTATCTTTTTGATTAAAAAATTCTTATGTTTTTTTTTAATTCGTCTTCCTGGTTGATCATTCTATTCTTATTATAATTATTAGAACATTTAAGCGCTTGATAAATAATTTTTTTGTCGAATCGAAATTCTTTTAACTGAAAATATAATTATTGTGTTTAAAGTTCAACAATTTTTTTTAGAAAATAAATATATTTATTTGAAAATTGAACTATTTTGTTGAAAATTCAACTGTTTGGGTTAAACATTTTTTTTGTAGAAAGCTCAACTATTTATTCAAAAATGAACTTTTTTGTTTACAATTTATATTTGTGGGTTGGAAATTTATCTCTTTGATTGTAAATTTAAATTATTTATTGAAAATGATTGATCTTTTTAAATTAATTGTAAAATTGAACCATTTTCTTGAGTATTGAATTATTTTGTTTAAAGTTTAACTTTTTTTACAATCATTTGTATTGAAGATGCAACGGTTTCTTCAAAACTTTTAAAAATTTTTAAATTCTCCTAAATCCCTTGGAATCTTTTAAAGTACTCTAAAAGCTCTAAAAGCTCCATAAAATGTTTCAAAAGCTTTTAAATCAGTTAATACCTTTTAAAAACAATAAGAATCTGTTAAATCTTTTTAATCTAATTACACTTTCAGAAATCCCTTGAAATGTTTTAAACAATGTTTAAATCCTTGAAATAATTTTATATCTTCTTAATTTTTTGAAGTTATGATTGTATAGAGAGAAAAATTTTTGAATCGTTAAAAAAGATTAAAAAAGTAAAAAAAATAAAAAAGTAAAAGTTGTTCTTTATTTTTTATTATAAATATTCCAATTTGAACTTCGCGCCATTATCTCGTTCAAGCTGACACGCTTGAACATAACCTCAAATTCTGACATAATTCTGGCGCGAAATTTAAATGCGAGGATGGTCTCATCTAGGATACAGAAATACAATTATAATGTTTTCACTATTGTTTTCACATTATTTTATATAAAACTAATCGGCTTGACTTTCTTGAGGTTTTCAATACGCCTCTACCTTGCCTATGATGTCATTGCACTACACTCGTCGAAACGAGAGAATAATGATGGGAAAGTTAGTTTTAGAATGCGCCCTCAGTTCACCTCTTGCATGAGAATGTCTTTCCCCGATTGCGTGAAAAACGACTATTCCGTAATTCACTGTAATACCTCTCTGTATTTATATTCACGCAAACATCAAAGTTTAAGTACCATTATTTTCTCTCTCAGAGGGTAAAACTAAGTTCTGTACCATTTTTAAATCCTCCAATGGAAACCAAATTATATAGGTTTTAGTTATGTTTCATATAAGGCCTTCTCACCAGTCAGTTGTAGCAATTCTTTATGTCCATGGAAGCAACTTACCTGGAAAAAAAATTAACGTAATTGTTAATCACTGTTGAATAATACCTGAACAACATAAGTCATAAAAAAAAATTATATGAATTTTTAATCCTGCGGACTTTACAGCTTAAAATGATCTCCAAACAAGGAAAAGAGGGTGATTTTTCATGAAAATACGGGAATAAATTCCTTTGAAGGAAATTAATTTAGGTGAAATATTCAATAGTATGAAATGCTTTAAGAAGATAATTTTTAAACAAAAAATAAAATTGTCAAGTGGAATTTTTAGCAAAAAAGATTATTTTTCAAGCAAGAAGATTAATTTTTAACAAAACCAATAAATTTTTAACCAAATAGTAGAATTTTCTGATAAAAAAATGTTTTTAATCGGAAATGGAATCATTCAATTCTCAGTTAAAAATATTAATTTTCAAAAATATAAATGAATTTTCAATTTATATGATGAATATTCAACCACACAAATGAGTTTAAAAAAAGTAGTTCCTCTTTTGGCCAAGAAGCTGAATTTTCAATAAAAAAAGATGAATTCTCAACGAAAAATTTAATAGTTATTATTCCAAAAAAAAGGACAAATTTTCCACATTATGTTTAAATTCTCAACCAAAACAGATTATTAATTTTTAACCAACAAATTGAATTTTCAACCAGAAAAGATAAAGTTTTTCCATCAAAAGTGATAATTTATCAACAAAATAGATCATATTTCAACCGAAAAGTTCATTTTTCAACTAATAATATACATTTTTATAAAAAAGACGATTTTCCACCAAAACAAAAAAGTTATTAACAAATATATGAATTTTCTACTAAAATAAATCAATTTTGAAACAAAAATGGAATCTTGCAACTCTCAGCTCAAGAAATAAATTTTCAACAAAAAACGAGGTTTAAAAAAAATAGTTAATTTTCCAAAAAAGCGGATTTTTCAACTGGAAGTTTAAATCTTGAACCGAAAAATGAGCAACCAATATAGACGAATTTTCCACAAACTATTTGAATTTTTAACTAAAACATATTATTTATTTTAAAAAAAAGTAATATTTCATAAAAAAAGACGACTTTTCAACCAAGAAGATTAATATTCTACCAAAAAGGACGAATTTTTAAAAAAGTCAATAAATTCTCAATTAAATTGTCGGATTTTCTTCAAAAAAACATAAATTTTCAACCAACAATGGAATCATTAATTGCTTACTTGAAGAAATGAATTTTTAACAGAAAAACGAGATTTCATACAAACATTTCAATTTTGAAGAAAACACAGGGATTTTCAATAAAAATAATGAATCTTTAAATAAAACAATGAGTTTAAAAAATATCTTATCTTTGAACCATGTATCCAAATTTTCAACCACAGAAAGATGAATTCTCGACGAGAAATGTAATAATTGACATTTTGACAACAACAAAATTTTCCACAATATTTCTGAATCCTCAACCAAAGGAAGTTATTAATTTTCAACCCAGAAACTGAATTTTTAACTAAAAATGAATTTTTAACCATGAAGATTAATTTTCTACCAAAGAAGAATAATTTTCACAAAAACGCAGGAAATTTCATTCAAATAATGTAATTTTTCATTAAAATAGTTAGATTCTAAACCATAGATGAATTTCTAACCAAAATGATAAATCTTCAAAAAAAAAAATTCCTATGGTAGTATTTCAGCATTTAATCAAGTAGTGGAATTTTCTACCAAATGCGATTTTAATTCTCGACAATGATTAATTTTCAACCAGTTGAACATTTAGAAACAAAAAAATAAAATTTCTACCAAAAGGCTCGAGTTTTCAACCAAGAAAAATAAATTTAAACAGAAAAAAATCATTTATTATTTGAACCAAACAGATCTGTTCACATCCATATAGTTGGACTTTGAAACAGAAGAGATGAATTTTTAATAAAATAGTTAATTTCCTAACCGCATGGTTAATTGCTCAGCAAAGAAAAGTCAATGTGTAATTTAGATTCCTTTGTTTGAAAAAGGGTTAATTTTAAAGCAAAAAGGACGAATTAAAAAATTAATCATTCAACAAAATATTTGCATTTTTTCCCACAAATCTGAATGGTCAGCCAAGAAGATTAATTTTATACCAAAAGAAGAATTTTCCACAAAGCACGTGACTTTCAACCAAGAAAAATAAATTATCAACAAAAAATGGAATTATTTAAATTTCAGTTTAAGAAAATAATTTTTAACAACAATAACAAGAAATTGTCAAGCAGTTAAGTATAACCAAAAAGACGGAGAATTCTCAAGAAAATAGTTGAATTTTTAGGGCTGATGAATTTTCGACAAGCAAGATTTTGAAAACCATAAATACGAAGTATGAATAAAAATTTTCATTTTCAATCCAATAGTTTAATTTTCTAACGAATTCTTGAATTTTAAAAAGCCAAACAGACGAATTTATCAAATCAAAATCAAAAAATAATTTGCGAATAATGCAGGGATGTAATAGGTCGATTTCTATCAAAGACCATCGACAAAGAATAATAATAATAATAATAATAATAATAATAAAATAAGAATAATATTATTATAGGTACGGATAACAGACAATTTAAACTCGATTTAACCTACGATATCGAGTAAAGTGCTTACTCGAGTACCTATTCCTTGATAATATCGGCTCAACGGTGTTTCCAGGAC
>JAAAKG020108612.1:0-15563 GCA_010014905.2 Druon quercuslanigerum | reverse complement strand
GTTATAAAGGCAAAAAGCCATGAATTGTATGGGGTTTTTAATGAAAATCGATATATCACTGATTTTCTCGGAAACTAGTATCTGTAGAAAAAAATATATAAAACAAAAAATATATAACTGGATGAGGTCTACAACTTTTGTTTGAAACTTTTTTTTTAAATTTTGCATATTACCTGAGATAAACGCAAAAAACCATGATTTTTTATGGGTTTTTCACGGTTTCGCCATGAAAATCGATTAGTCGCCAATTTTCACTAACATTTTCGTAATCAGCGCGTCAAAATACGTAGGTATACGTAGTTTGATGGATTTTGGGGGTGGACCCGAATCGGAAGTTTATCCAATAATAATTTAATGTTAAAAATTAAAAATTGTCAATTTGAAACTGATCAAGGTTAACTCTAACAACAAAATGAATATCTTTGGCATATCCCTAGGATATAACGGCAAGACATGGGATTTACCTGAAAAACGTCCCCAAAATCTCCCGGTATACCCATGGCATATTTCAAGATTATCAACATTTCTGCCCCATATACATTATACACACAATGTCCTCTGAGGGATACATATAACTTTTTGACAATGAAATCAAATATTTCTGGAATGCATATTAATTAAAAAATATGTAGAATGCCTGAAAACATAAAGATTAAAAAAGCAGCTTTATACAAATCTCGAGTATTCAGTTTTCTTCGAATTCAACCTCAGTATAATTATAAAAAAAATTACTACCGCAAGTTATTTTCATATCCAACACAGCCTGCTTCCATTGAAAAACAATTCTCTTTCTGTAAATTGAAGAATTGGCTGTTATTGCATCTATATAACATCTAAATTGCGCAGCTTAGAGATCTCATTTTTGACTATAAGTATAACAGAAAAATCAGTTTTTACGACATAAAACAATCAAATTAATAAGTACCGCGTTGGTTCACACAATATAAATGGGAAGAGGTTATAATATATAGTTTTCGCACTTGACCTGCGAAAGTGACTTTAGAGGGGGCTCTAATATTATTGTATACAATAATGTTAGAGCATAGAATAATATTATGATAAAAATTATAAATAAATATTACAAAGTATACCTTATAATGTTATTCCTTTTGTAAAAAAATTTCGGAAAAATATATAATATGTGATTGAATATACATATATAATTGGCAGTATAGATAAACTTGAATATCTACGAATATACCAAATTATAAAAAATCATTGGCATATAAAATTGGGACCTTAATGGGATATAATCAGGATATTCTGATGTCCTTGGGAAATTCCAGGGACATCCACATTTAGGCCCAGCGCGATATCATTCACAATATTCCCAGGATGTACCCAGGATATCCTGGGAGATAAATCCCGCCGACATCTGATGCTGTGAGAGAACAAATTATAATTGGTATAGTATTCAAAATTAAGTTGAACATTTCATATTAATTGGAAGCATTAAATACTTAAAATTGAGATCACAGCTTCTAAATTTTCAGAATTGTAAGCTTGAAGCATAGAAAAATATATTTGAAATTTAGTAGAGTAAAAGGAATTACAAACTTTTATATACACGAATTACAGAAGTTATTTCCCTCTCCTAGATCTTCTTCCAATTCAATTAAAAGTACTTGAAATAAATAATAATTTAAACGCTAATTGAACACTTTTTTATATTTATGACATTTTTGTGTTTACTACTGACATTATGCCGAAAAATTATCAAATGTTCTGACATAATGTACAGTCCTGAATTCCAATCAAATGATAAGTGGTACAGAAAGAACCATTCAAATTCCGTAAACTTTATCTGGACTCTTGAAATCTACACATCAGTGTTGAGTCAAAGAATGTAGATATATATCATCGCATTGGAAAAATGTTGACAATGGAGAAAATATTCTTAATTTTTACATCTAATTATGTAAACTACATAAAAAATAAAAAGACTACTTCATTCTCGAATAATAACATTTATTGTGATGTGGAAGCATCTTACACTTCCTCCATAAAAATTTATGATGCAGAACAATATTAACACAAAGTGTTGGAATATATTTCCAGGCACGGGTCGTGAACTAAACAATGGATATAACTGGTTTTTGTGCAATTGCAGACATAATAAAGAAATGATTCTGCCCTTCTTCATCCAAATTTGGATAGAAATTAACTCTTGAGATATAACTATTCAAAAGTAACATTGAAATTACCAATAACCAAAACAGAATAAACTATCCGGAAGATATGCTTCCCTGTCACAGACAAAATCATCTGTTCAAATTGGTTTTAAGCCAATACAGACTTTATGTAAATAACACGAATGATTAGACTAATTTTAGCACATAAATTCCTGCCATAGGTTGGCTTAAAAATCGCGGGTTTAATATGATCGAGTCAATCCCCGAACGACGTGCTAACCGTCAAAGTGTAGTGTTAATGGCCTCCAAAAAAAGTTGAAGCTCGCGGACTTCTTGCTTTACGCACCATCCAATAAAGAATAAAAGCTGAAAGGTTAACTCGCTACTGGCTGAACCAGACCTTACTTTCGGATCATCGTCTCCGGAAGTAAAAATGACGGGAAGATAATACATGAGGTTGATTCCCGCGACTTAACTACTGGAGCAAGAGATCTGTGTGCGTTAATCGAACGAGTTAGCGACTGATGATGGCAGTCATAAAACCGCATTAAACTTAATAGCTCTTTCTGGTTTCTGAAGACACTTTCCAGTATTTTGTGTTCGGAGCAGTAAAACGTTCGAACCATTATATTACGCGGTACTTTCACCCACCGAAGGATGTCAATTAATAACGATATAATATAAACCTGCTAATTAATAAACAACAACATCAATGGCTAGTAGTACAAGCGTCCCACGTCAGCGAAGAATGTGGATAGTTTATAATAGGCTGCTTATTAAAACAGATACGTACCTCCAATGAATATTGGAAAAATGACATCAACAAAATGATTTTTGCAACTTCAATATAAAAAATGTACAAAGCTTTCCAATTATTTATTCTATAATTAAATACAAAACTTTACAATAAATAATTAACAATAACATTCTAATTGTTATTAGGGTCTCTACCATTTTCTGGCCACCGAATTCCCGGTGGAAATTTACGTATTGTGCGATATTTTATAACATTGAGGAATATTTGGTTACAGATACTATGGGAAATAATTATACTTAGTATTAAAATACATAATATATGTAATGATTTTTTGTAAAAACGCTTCAAGAATTAATTAATGATTAATCGCTAATACGAAATACATTAAAAACTATACTTTAATTTTCTGTTCAAAATATTCAAAAAACTACATTTTGTTTAAAATGTTGTGCAATCTTTACAAGTTTTGAATTATTTTTTTTATCTTTTAATAACTTATAAATATCTCTTTAACTTACACGAAATTTGTTTAAAATTATTTATTACTTCCAAATTTAAAGTTTTACTTTAAAAACTTTTATATTATTTTTTTTTAATTCTGGGAAAAGTTTTGAAATATTTTTCATATATGAAATGTTCCCATGAATCTTAAGAAAACTCTTTTATTCTCTTCAAGCCCTTTAAAAAACCTAAAACGTTTCTTAACTTTGTTTCGCAATCTTCAAACATACACAGTTTGTTTGACATTTTTTAAAAATATTTTTAAATTGTAATTAGTTTCGAAAAATACGAAGCTTCAACAAAAAAATGGAAATTTTATCAACAAAGGCGAGTTTTCTATAAAAGAGTTAATTTTAAATCAATTAGTTAAATTTCTATCATATTATCAAATAGATGAATTTTCAACGAAAAAGTTACACTTTACAAAAAAAAATGATTTCTTATCGAAAAACGTAATAGCAAATATTTCAAATAAAGGAGATTTTAATTTTAAACCAAAAATTCGTACAAAAAATACAAGTTTTCAATACAATATTTCAACTTTTGAACAAACTGTTGAATTATTAATCCGAAAATCCGAAAAAAATCCGAAAACAACGCAAAAATAATTTTATACCAAGTAATTCAATTTCCAATCAAAAAGATGAATTATCAAAGAGCACATTAATTTTCGACCAAAAAAGGCGAACTTTTAAGAAAATATATAAATTTTCAACTGTAAAAGATCCATTTTTAACAAAAAATTGACTAATTAAATTTGTAGTTACCAAAAATGTATTTTGAGGAAAAAAAGCTTTCAAAATTCTTAAAAAATCTTCAAAATGTTCAAAAACTTACATGTAGATTAAAATCTCTTGAAACCTTTAAAAATGCACATTTAATTTTCCGACTATTATAATGTATAATGTACGTATTTGTAATTACTTGTGAAATTCTATAAGCGTAGATTTCTACATATTTTTAAAAGTATTTACTATTTAAATTTATTGTATTTTTTGCAAAAATACAGCCCTACCAGGGTATTTTCAGAAAAATTATATTTTACACCGAAAAAGATTGCACAAACTTTGGTGCATTTCGTGCACTGGGATAACTTGAATTCGTGCACATTTTATACTCCTTCCTTTCTTACATCTTTCACTTCACATTGATCTATGAACACGGAAAGAGAGAGATTGTTGTTTAGAAGTGGATTTTTTGAACTAATTAGTAAAAACTTTTATTTTTTACCCCGGTGACAGAATTTTTAACCTTTACACAATTACCTGAAAATTTAAAAAGTTTTCAATTTAAAAAAAGGAACAATTTTGATAAAATTAGCATTTTCGCCAAAAACACGTTTTCATCGGTTTTATACGATTTCTCAGTCATACTAACAATAAACAATAATAAATTCATTAATATTGCAAATTCGATTTTAACCATTTTAAGTATTGCAACGTTTCAACTAGTGTTACACACAAATTTGGTGTTGGGTTTGAATGAGCATATCAGATAAGAAAAGTACTAATATTCTTATCTCGAATTTCGGCAATTCAACAGAGAAACAATACCAAACACGCAAATAATTAACAGACAGATATAAAAAAAGTTTTGTGTTAAAAACCAGCGTTATTTTGGTAATCTTGAATTTTCGTTGCTAATTTCCAGTGAATTTCAAAAGAGTATGTAAAACCCCACATCAAAGTCAACAAAGAAAATTTCAATCCTAAACTTCATTCTTTTGTAACAATTTGAACAAAACCTAAATATATTGATTGGCCTAATAGATATTTTGGATTTGCATTTCGAAAACTTGATTGAGATGGGAATTTCTTTCAATTTATAAATTAAAGGTGTAAGTTGAAATGACAGAGTTTAATAATATTATAATTCTCTTCAGTTGATTGGAAATTGATTGGTAAATTTTGGGGTTTCTATGCTACCTAAAGTTCTTGACATTTTTATTTCTCAAAACCTAACCATCTACTAACAACGATTTTTGTATAGAGGGTTTTCAAATGACTAAATTTCTTAAACATGACGTTACCCTTTCTATATCATATAATCTACTTTTATGCAAAGATTCTTTAAAAATCTCACCTTGGTAGAGGCTGTGCTCGGTCTGCTTCCGCCAACAACGATCGCGTACACTTCGACCTCGTACCACTGGACTCCAGCCTCCCTGTCAAGCACTGCTGCCGTTGAAAGAACACCTGTTTTCGTGTCTACGTCGAACAATCTTTCTACCTGTGGTCCACCATTCCCGGCAGTCACATTCGTCACGTAATACTCTAAATCGACATTCGATCTTCTAGTTCGCGCACTCAATCGTAAAATGCTTGCGCCCGCCGCCTCATTTTCGTACACGCTACCCTCCATTTGACTGTTGTGTTCCCACATGGGTGGGTCATCATCCTCACCCGGTACGATTAAAGTTACGTACGTTTCAGAAGATCTCCTTTCAGCTTGGACAGATTCATCAGTAGCACGCACCCCAACCTGATATCTCGAAGCTCTTTCAAAATTCTTCAAAGAACTTGGAAGTTTCATCGTCAGCAAACCAGAACTTCTATGAATTCTGAACATGTCCGAGTAATTAACCCCTGACCTCAACAATTCGTAAGTCACGAGACCATTTGTACTTGAATCCAAATCCTTGGCATGCAATTGTGCAACCGGAATTTCCGTCCCAGACTGATAACTCAAACTTCCCCTTGAGGGTAACAAGGCTGCGGACATGCTAACGAAAATCGGTGCATTGTCATTAACGTCCAAGACAATTACTATCACCAATTTCTCAGCAGAGAGTCGGGCAGAAGGCGGTTGCGCCCTATCTGTAGCCACCACCGTCAGCTTGAAAGTATCGATTTCCTCCCTATCGATCGGCAAGAGCGTGTGAATCACCCCGGTCGAAGGATTTATCCCGAAACGACGCTTTTGATCTTCAGGTTCCTGATGGGCGATCGCATAACTGACGATACCGTTTTCTCCGGAATCAGGATCTTCTGCAGTAACCGTGTGTATCGGTCCGTGAACAGCAACGCCCTCATGTATTTGGCGTACTATCGCGGTGTTTGGAAAGGCGGGTGGGTTGTCGTTTGTGTCGATAACATCCACTCGTAGTGTCGTTACGCTGCTCAACCTCGGATGCCCGGAATCGCTGCAGGTGATGTTTAAAGTATAGTTCACGAGGTCTTCGTAATCCAAAGGTTTTCTTAAATAAAGAGCACCAGTAAGAGGATCTATCTGGAAAGTATCTCTTCGGTTTCCCGCAGTTATGGCAAAGGTTAATTCACTATTAGATCCAAGGTCACTATCAGTCGCTTTGAACCTCAGGAATTCTGTATTTATGGGCGTGGTCTCTAAAACCGATATCTCCAATTTATTGTCGACGAATATGGGAGTATTGTCATTTTCGTCGAGGACCTCAACTTGCACTAAAGCGCTGGAAGAAAGACGCATTTCCATACTGGCATCATGAGCCACTACTGTTAAGTGATACATGTCTAGAGTCTCACGATCAAGGGTCTTGGCTAAGGAAATTTGTCCTGTGGCTTCATCGATCATAAAACGACCCTGCTGATTGCCGCCTTCTAAGGAGTAAAACACATCCCCATTTAAACCTTCGTCGGCATCCGATGTGTAGACTCGTAATAGTTGCGTTCCTACGGCCGCACCTTCGCTGACTTGAACCCGGTAGGGCATTCGAAGGAACTTGGGAGTATTGTCATTAACGTCGGTAATGTATACAGTGACCTTAACCCTGTCTCTTAAGCGGTTGAGTCCATTGTCGGTTACAGTAGCCTCGAGGGTGATATAACTGCCCCCAGTGTTGGCTACCAATTGTTCGCGATCGAAGACGTGAAGCGACTTAATGAATCCGTTTCTAGGGTCCACAGTAAAGTCCTGTTGGGTGGAAGGAAGTGAAAATGTTAAATCGGCATTGCGGCCCACGTCTCGATCCGTAGCCAGTAGCTTTCCAACGAACGTATCAGATGGTTCATTCTCTCGGAGATGAAATGTAAAACTAGAGTTCGTAAACTGAGGCGCATTGTCGTTCTCATCTATAATGTGTACGACGACTGGAACTATCGAGCTTCTACTTGGATTGCCCTGATCGCTAGCAGTTACTTCGAGGGCGTAATAATCTTGTTCCTCTCCATCCAGGGCATTCTTGACGTAGAGTTGTCCATCAGGGAAAATCCCAAAACGAGCTTCTGTGTTTCCGTCAGTAACACTGTAGAGAATTCTTCCGTTCGCTCCTAGGTCAATATCCGATGCGACGAGTGCAAAAAACCGCTCGTTGACGGGAGTTGATTCAGGGAGTGAAGTTTCGTAGCTCGTCAGCTTGAAAACCGGTGTGTGGTCATTAACGTCTTCGATAGTGACTCGCACCTGCTGCTGGGCCGAAAGAGGCGGATTTCCAGAATCCATTGCTGTTACTTCTAACTGTAATACTGTCCCTGGTGCGGCTCTCACTGGCCTGTCAAGATAAATAATGCCTGAGTTTTCTGCAACTCTAAATTGATCCCCGGGATTGTGTGTCAGAGAATATGTAATCCTAGCATTGGTGCCTGCATCTCGATCCCTTGCCCTTGCGAGACAAACTTCTTGTCCTACTGCGGCATTTTCTTTAAGGAAAATCTCGTCTCGTTCTCCCTTAGGAAACCTAGGAGAGTTGTCATTGATGTCAAGGACAGTCACATTGACGTATGTTATACCATGTGCCAATCCGGCCCTCGCTGCAACCTGCAAACTGTAATAAGCTACTTGCTCTCGATCAAGACATCCGGCAGTGCTGATTACTCCCGAATTTTCGTCAATCTTAAAATTGCCTTTGGGATCCCCAAAAATGATAGAATAGGACACTTTGGAGTTACTGTACTGAGCTACCTGAACAGTTCCTACTTCTCTGCCAAAACCTAATGGCATTTCGTTACACTCTCCCATGTCTTCTGCTATCCGTAACTCATAGCCATTGTAGGTATCAAATTCCAAATGTTCAAGATCCTCTTCCCTCAGGATCTCGACAACCGCATTTTTGACTGCGGTTTTTTCCCCGGCGTCCCTAGCCGAAATGATTAATTCATAGAGAATTTTGTGTGCTGCTCTTAGTGATCCTTGCAAGATAATTTCACCTGTTCTTTCGTCAATCACAAATAGCCCCTCTCCCCCAGATTCTAATGTGAACTTTATTTGAGCATTTTCTCGAGTATCTGCGTCAGTAGCAGTTACTTTACCTATCGAAGTTCCTGGCAAGGCATCTTCTGGAACGGGCATCAGGTATGTGCGTGGATAAAAAACAGGAGCATTGTCATTGACATCTTCTAAATTCAAAAGCACCGTAGCTGTCGATGATTGTGGCGGTGTACCCTGGTCTTTAGCGATAACTAAAATCCTATAATTTGCAGTAGTTTCACGATCTAAGCTTGTTTTTGTAGTTAACTGGCCTGTTAAAGCGTCCAAAGCAAAGGTCTTTGGATGATCTGTTAACACGCTGGGATGAATACTATAAGCTACACTTCCGTTAGTTCCCTGATCATTATCAACTGCTGATAAAGTGGCCACTAAACTATGTGAAGGGGTATTTTCCGAAAGAGTTACTTCAACGATACTCTGGGCGAATTTTGGGGCTTCGTCGTTCTCGTCTAAAACAGTAACTCTTAAGTGCGTTGAAACGTACTTCGGATTTGGACCTCCATCTCGGGCGGAAACGCGTAACTCGACGCTACCTTGCATTTCCCTATCTAAAATCGCGATCGTTGTGACCAAACCAGTATCTTGATCAATGGCAAACCAGCCTTGTTCGTTACCCGAGTCGAAGTCGTAATAGATTCTTGCATTGAGCCCGGAATCTGCATCGGTCGCGGAAATACTTGCCACGAAACTGCCAATAGGAGATAGCTCTGATAATACGGCTGAATATTCGCTTTGCTGGAATACCGGTTCGTGATCGTTGACGTCGTTAACGTGGATCACGAGATAAGCTGTAGCCGATCTCGGCGGTGTTCCCTTATCAGTGGCGACGATGGTCAAGTTGTATTTCGGAATTTCCTCCCTATCCAGTCGGCCGTTCACCCGAACAATATGAAAGTTCTGCGCATTGTGTCCAAGTCTAAAATGGCCCAATTCGTTTCCAGACCGAATTTCGACTGTAGTCTCTCCATTAAGACCCTCGTCGTTGTCAATTACTGTAACTGCAGCCACTATTGAATCTTTAACCGCATTCTCGTCAACGGTTGCAAAACCAGCAATAGCTGGGAAATAACTGAATCTTATCTCAGGATCGTGATCGTTTGCATCTAATAGGTTCACGGTGACGTAAGTGCGTCCATCTTGCCTTGGTGAACCATGATCACGGGCGAAAACTGTTATAACGCAACTTTTAGGACATCCACCACCTGGTCGCTGTATCGAGCAACTCTGCTGAGGACAATCCAAGGCTTCGGCTGTCGTAATTGTACCTGTTTCTGGGTCTATCGTGAACTGCCTCTCCATATCCGGAAGATAGTATGTCAACTTGGAATTATCATCGGAATCTTTGTCTGTAGCGTGCACCGTAAGGACTTTGGTTCCAACGGGAGCACTTTCATTCAAAGCGACGACATAATCGCTTTGTTGGAATACCGGTGGATTGTCATTGACGTCCAATACTTTTACGTTCACTAAAAGGTAACCCAATCGCGGCGGACGTCCTCTGTCTCTTGCACAAACATTCAAAGAATAAAACTCGACCTGCTCTCTGTCCAATTTGCCCGTGGTTTCCAAATGAAGATAGGATGTTTCCCCTGTCGGATTGCCTGTGACAGAAAGCCGAAACTTCCCGTCGGTATTGCCATCGACGATGAAATAGTCGTCGACGACGCCATTCTCAGGAGTATCCTTGTCCGTTGCAGCATCTAGCAAAAGTTTGGTCCCCGCAGCTGCTGATTCAGAGAAACTAACCGCGATACTTGTTTCAGGAAATTCAGGATTATTGTCGTTGATGTCGAGAACTAGTATCCGTACTTCTATCGGGTAGGTTGGCTGACTTGAAAGAACTACGAGATCAAACCTATCACTACTCAAGGACTCCCGATCTAGTATTATTGCGGTTTTAATTTTGCCTGTAACTGGATCCAACGTGAACTCTTGGGGAGGTTCATTGAATCTGTACGTAAAGCCAGGTTTTACTGGTATTGTTCCTACTAAAGTACCTTTTGGTTCTCCTTCCTTAACCTCTAACTGAACCCTCGTGTCTACGGCTCTACTTTGCATGACCAGGCCCATATTTGCACCATCCTGGGGCAGCATGGGTGACCTCCGCGGCACCAATCTCGCAACCTTTTGCGGTAGGACATTATCCACGTTGTCAGCTCGACCGCCATTTTGGTCCGTTGACAATAGGCCAAGGACCAGGGCCAAAATTGCAAATTTACTCGGGGGCATCTCTTTAAACCCTTTGCCACCCTTCTTATCTTCAGCTCTCTATCCCTCCCCTTAGTTATGTAGCATAAGCGGATGCTACCTATTACAATTTTTCCTCATCGTCAATCGATCCGTCATCGTCCAATTTTTCCCGCCTTCTTTACGTCAAAGGCATCCTCTCGTTGTGCATGACTGCATAAATCAACGCGAATAAACATTGTCCGTGCCCTCGCAGCGAAACATCTTTTGATTTTTCTCTACTCTTGTTGCAGTTCGCATAAGACCAGATCGAATTTGCGATAATCGGCAGAGACCAGACTCTTTATCGCTCTTAAAATTCAAGTAAACATGGGACGAGAATTCTCGGGTAGAGGGGGCACTGACCGGTAGAGCCGCGCCTCGCGAGACGCGTCTTTAATCCTTCGCTCAAGATGTTCAAGTCTTTCCGAACTTCTTAACAGTAGGCCTATTGTTCTCTGACTCGCCTACCTGGATATGAAGGGACAACAAGTTTTGAATCAAGACTACCTCTCTGACGACTCTCGACTTTTTAGTTAAAATTAGATTCCCGCAAAAAATAAATGTTTAGAGGGACAAAAAGACCGGCAGGTTAAAAGCCTCGCGTTAGAAATTAACATATCCTTCCCAATCACAATGAAGATTACCTTCAAACCGAATGTCATTCCTCTCCACGTCTATCCATTCGGTTTGTCAATGATGCACGTAAGGATCAATGTCCCTTCGCAACCTAGCAATTTTGCTAGTCCTTAAGTACCTCTTGTATTCCACTATGCAAATTTGGAGAACACACAATTTGGAGAACTTGGAGAACACTATTCACATGTCACTAGAGTGAAAAATTAAAACTGAAACCAAAAAAAAAACTTTCCAATAAATTATCTTATCACAACAGGTGGCACTTATATCCAAATGCGAAATAAGGCACAGAGATGAATATGGTCCAGCGTAGCAGAAATTATAAATGACCGAAACACTAGACTCGCGGATCTCGCTTGAATGCGTATTATCAGGAAAGGTATTCGCGCGCGTAATGGTGCTTATTGTCACGTGAGTCAGTTCCGCGATTTAGGTACCTAATCGTCGGGATTTTTTTCTCTGCACGTGAAAAACGTGGCCTTGTTACCGAGGGCCACGACGTAAATAACCGTTCCTGCGGAGTGACCCGACTCGACTAACTGCCGGTCCCAGCACGGCCGCAGCCAGAGAGCATTCTTCGAGCAGGCTGACGCCGTCCCTCTCCGATCCATCGGGCCCAAGGGGTATTGAGTCTCCTTTCTCTCTCTCTCATTTTCTCTCGATCCTTTTCCCTCTCTTGCGTGCTTTAGGTCTCTCTCACTTGCTTCCTCTCAATAAGGATCTCTCCTCTCCTTCCCTTCCTGGGCCAGCCAGCCTGCCCCAACCTGTCACCCCTCTCACGCCGCACCTCGCACCATCGTCTTGCCGAGATATTCTACCTTTTGCCCTCGAGGTACGAGCAATGCGGCGGCTCAGGTATGCAAGATGGCCGCCGTAGAGTTCTGGGCCTGAGAAAGAGAAAGAGGGAGAGCAGAAGTGAGAAGACAAGAGAGAAATGAGAGAGAGAGACGGAAATATGGGGAACAAGAGATGAATAATACGCGCGGAGGAAAGGGAGTTGACGGGTTATAAGAGTGGAACTCGGAATAAGAGGGGGGATCTTGTGAAGCCTCTGGTTCAGACCTGGCACTGCATCCGACGAGCGTAGCTACTTTCGTAACTAATCCGTTACCGCGATCAAACGTTCTGCTCGATGCGCATTACTTTGGGCCGGTTTATCATCGGGACATGGATCATTTCGGAGATGTCTACTTATATCGATTGTCAAAGTGAAAGGAAACGAGAGTATATTGTTTCAAAAATTAGAGTAGGCATTTCCTCTCAGACATGTTTCTCTAGACTAGAATGTTTTAAGATATATTAGAAACAAATACTGTTAACAGTTACAGTGCTAAGATGAAAAAATACAAATTGAAATAAATCATTCAATTTTTTTTTCAAATCTGCATACGCAGATCTAGATTAACCCTAAAGTCAGCACCTGTTTACACTTGAACAAAATAATTATTTGCAAACTCCCAGATTGTTTATATAGCTTAATGAGAGGGAAAAGTTTTTATACTGAAAAATTCATTTCTAATGTTTTTACTATTTAAAAAGAAACTGTTAAACGAAATTTTAATCACAAATTCATCTTTAGGGTATAACAATCTTCATCAAAGTTTTCCAGAATGTTTAAGGTAGAATTAAGAGAACAATTTAGGAAAATTTTAACTTCTCAAATGTACCAAATTCATTTAAATTCACATAGAGTCACTTGAAGTTAGTGTACAGTTGTTCATTCCATCGGCCAATCTCGTTTTTCACTAAAAAGTTTATAGCAAACAAAAAATGTTTTGTAACCAATTTGCATTTTTCTGTGGTACAGTAAATAAATATAAGTTTTTTTAGTATTGAACATAATAATAATTATTTACTGGTAATTTTTTTTAATATTATTTAATATATTTAAAAATTAGGCATTTCTTCACTCTCTAAACCTAATCAAGTAAAAAGACCGTCATAAATATGCAAAATACAAATTTCTACTAATTATTAGTTGTCTTTCACTATTTCTTTAATGGGTATCATTTTTTCTATAATATTTGAATAAAATATTACTATTATTAAGTTCATCCGGCTTCCAATTTTTCTTTAAATTCAATTGTACTAGATTTTAATGTAAATATAATACCGTTATTTTTTTAAACGTCTGGCTATTCATTATTTATACATTTTATCAACTTTACTTAAATTTGCCGAATTCAAATTTATTCAAAATTTTGCTGTGTTTTTGTTTCACGTCACATGTTCTGGGCCAAAAATTTTGGACAAATTTCTTCATATTCATTCTAATTTGTTCAAATAGGAATAGATAGGGGAAAAGTGCAAACAGGGAATTAGAAGAATCCAACATATATAGGTGCTCATTTCTAAATTAACCTAAAAAGTTTTACGAGTGGAAATAAACTCTAACCTTTCGGGTAGTTGAAAATGGGAGGAAAAAAAGTTTTTGACTAAGTAGTAGAGTCCCAGTTTGTCTATGTAACTATAATTATACCTACATGGTACACTCGTTATCACTTTTTGAATTTATTTAACATTTCAGAAATAAAAAAATCTTTTAGATTTATAAGCAGAAGTAAAAAATTCTTTAACTAACTTGTTTTTCTCAAGCATTATTTGAAAGTAGGTAGTCGAATTAACTTTTATTATGGCCTCTGAACAAATTACTTTATCAGGAAAATTTAAATACAAGAAGCATACAAATATAAATTTTATCTACAAGACGTCAATACAGATTACTCATAGAATATATGCAATAATTTTGCACATATTCATTTTGACTCCCATGCACACCGAACAACTGTGGGCACCATTGTAGTTCTTATTTTTACCTGCTGGAATTTTTTAAAGAATTTCTCTTCTCTCACTTCCCATTTTTTTTAATGCAAAAAAAATGATCTCCAAAATTGAGCCATATCGGTTAATATTTAAGGGTGACACAAAGACCATGAAGTGTCCCATTAATTTAACATGGGAAAAAGTAAGCTTTTTGTAAATCTTATATTTAAACGCAATAATGAATGTTACAAATAATTCCGTGTTTCATTATATTGTTTATAATTCGTCAGAGTATATGAATCAATCATTAATATTTTGAGGGTGAATTAAATCAAGCCATTCTTATTGGACCCCAAGGAAAAACTCATTAGTGAAAACTTTAATTTCTACGTAATATTAAAATTTATTTTAGGATCAAAATGAAATATAACTTATTAAGAATAATTATAACAAAGAAGTCAGAGCATAAAAAGATTAACAATTCAAAAATAGACTTCCAAGAAAAAACCTCCTTTTCAGGTTATTGGAGACAAATACGTAAATAAGGATTTAATCATAATAAAAGTAATTTTTAATGTCCAGTAATTTTTCAACTAACTTCAAAAGTTTAAACAATTTTAGTTTGTATCAGCATTTGTTTTATCAGACAAGTTGCGACCAATTTGATAAATAAATTTACATTTTTTAAATAACACCTGTTTCCTCAAGTATATAGTTTAGATAAAAAAGCTGAAGACACGTATTATCCCTCAAAATTTTCAAAAGATTTGCACATTTTTAAGTACTAATTTGTTTAAGATTTTTCGAAAGATTGAAATATTTTCAGATACTAATTAAAATTCTAAAAATACTCTTGATTGTTTAAACACGTTGAAAATGTTTAAAAAATGTATTTTACTGATTTTAAGGGAAAGTGGGGTATAAAGCCAAACTTTGACTTCAATTCCTTATAAATTATGATCGAAATGTGATTTTGATGTGTGTGTTTTTTAAGGTGAAGTCTAGTAGGTAGTACTAGTAGGTCATAACAGTTTCAAGATGAGGTCGATCAATGCGTCCCGAAGACGTGAACAATTATACATACTATATAGGTATCTAATTGTTGTATTTTGAAGATTAACAAAATTTTTGTCATATAAACAGTATAAACCGTTTTCTTTATTATAACTTCATGAACTGGTATTGGTAGGTCATAAAATTTACAACAAGAAGGTAAGATTTTTTTTGAAACCTCTGAATTAAAAGAAAAACTATTATATATTACCGATCTAGTTTAAAAACCTATCAGACGTGGATATCGCTCGTAACTAGAATTCGTCAAAATTTCTTGATCATTTAATTTTACTTTAATTAATTTATTATTT
>JAAAKG020108601.1:0-15564 GCA_010014905.2 Druon quercuslanigerum | reverse complement strand
CGCCAGTAATCTGCCATTTTCGCATCGCTCAAGAGGCGGCGAAAGTCGAATTTTCGTTGCGCGTATTATGAAAATATCTAAAAGTGATATATTGCTCTTTAGTTCGCAAAATAATTAACTTTTGGTATCCAAATAAGGTAAAAATGTATTCAAGTGTACGTAGATTTACACTTATACAGTGAGGAGATAATTTAAATAATTTCGGTCCGGCCAGAATAACGAAGAGGATTAAAAAAACCCATAATTCAATTTTTTCGCTATTTTCTCAAAGTTATATGACTTATCAACCATGTGACCATCATACGAGTATTATATATTCCTTAAAATATATTCAGAATAAAATCCAATAAAAAATAGTCGAAACATATTTTATCTTGTTATGATGTCATTAGATTAGCAAGAAATTACATTTATGCTGATTTCTGACGTTAGTTTCAATTTAGGCATACTGTTTTATTTTTGAACCGAAGTCATTTATAGTTGCACTAATGAGCAAAAGGTAAAATTTTTAATTTGTTAATATTAGATAATATTTTGATGCGTTCACGGTTCGCTCGCTGAACCCCAGAATCAAAACAAACATTTAGTACAGTCAATCTGTCCGGAAAAAACGCGTTGAAGAAAAAATGTTCCAAATCATTTTTTTTTTTGCATGAATTGTTTAAGGGTGATGAGAAAACCTTAACCATGAGTTCCCGTCATCCCTACTTTTGCGGAACATGCTCAAAACTCGAAAAGTTTTTGGATTTTGTTTTTCTCGAAAACGGTGGGTGTCTGTGAAAATGCATAACAACGAAAAATTTTTCGGGCATCATTTCCTACAATTTATCTTATTAGGTTGATGTTGACACATGGGGAAAAAACGGTTAAGATGGTTCGGGCATGTTGACAGAATGGAGGATGAACGACTAACAAAAGAAGAGTATCAAGGTAAAATAAATAGCAGCGTACCCAGAGGCAGACCGGGGAAAGAATGATTAAAATGTGTGAATGAGACCCTAGTTAGAAGATAAATAAGAAGCCATAGGAACACAAGAGCCTGCATGAAAAAATGCATGGACGTGGAAGAAGCTAGAGAATTATGCCAGGACAGAAAAGTATGGCGGCACATAGTTAATATACTAATACTAATGGATCCAAGTGGGGAACGTCACAGAACGACTTTGTGAGGATCTTCACTTGACGTGATTGCTAGAGAGATTGATCAGAAACATGGGTCGGAATAGTGTTGCGAAATGAACACGTCACTTAAACAAATAACACAAGAATTCTAGATCAATCTAAAAATTTTATAACACCTTCCTCACACTACTTCCTTCCCCACCGAGTGGGTCACGCCTACCCCGAAAGGGAAACGGATTAATAGTGTAATAATAATAGACAGAGACCTCTGTCGCATTCTAACATCAAACACTGGCATTGGGCCTCTAAAAAAATATTCTATATAACTACTATCCAGCCTAACCGAAACTCTGTTTCAATAACTCTGTTAACATTTAAATTAATAACTGGCCTTAAAATAATAACATCTATGAAAAATAATTTCGATCGAAATTCAGGAAATACAAGTTCTAAAATTTTCACTGTTGGTGCAGCGGTGGCGCACTTGGCAGCGCACGTCATATGTAATGAGGAGGTTGTTGGCAGCGTCTTTGTAATAATACTGGCTGTAGTTCCAATGTCCGGTTTCTGGCAGGTTGCTTTTAGAATTTCCCTTTTTCTGTAACCACTTGTTTATCCAACTCCTTTTGTGGTTTATTAATTAATTATGTGGTCACAGCAACTTGGTAAACTAGGTTGAGTTCAGATATCGTATATTGAGATGGAACGCGTGAAGTGAATGATGAAAGCGGTTGTGGAACAAATTGTTGAGCAAACTGTTGATCCACCTGCTGAGGAATTTGCTGAGCGAAGTTTTGAGCAAATTATTGATGAAACTAGTGAACACATTGTTGACTATACTCCTATGGAAATTCCTGTAATTAGGGTGTTTGAATTATGAATGGAGCCGTCCATTGAAGTTGAGTAACTTTTGATGAGTAGCAGCTCCGTCCACTCAGCGCTACCACCAAGGAAAAATTAAAAACGGAATACGTCATATCTTTGCCCTTTTTTTTTAGAAAAATATTATTATATTATAGGTAGATAAACGATTAGGGGAGATTTTTTTTTAATTTTTTGCTTTTCGATGACATGTAATAAGTACCCCGAAAAACTAACCCTCAGTAAAACATACCTTCCCCTCGTGATCAAAAACGTTCTAAAAGTGTAAAAACAACCTTCAGTAGGGTAAAGATGTTTCAGAACTTTAAATAATTTCCCCCGAAAGCTACCCTTTCACGTGAATGTATGTAGCAGAACTTACGTATTTATGTAAAACGCATCAAAACTAATAATATTAAGGAAACACTGACAGCAGATATTTTTTGTCTTGTTAGTTGGCTTTCCGATGACACATAATACACAATAAAATGTACCCTGCATTTAGATCAAGTTTGCAATTATTTTAAAGTTTAATGCAAGATAGAACTATAAATATTACAAAAGAGTTATGTTAAATCTTAAGATATTGTAGGACTTCAAGAAATATTCAAATACAAAGACTACCCTTTCCTTTCAATAAGTAATAACTATTAAGTTACTGAATAAAAACAGATAAATAAATATAATATATAATATAAAGATATAAAGATACGAGTATATCTTTTTAATGTTCAATTTTGGACAATTTTATAATAATAAAAATGAAATCTTTTGGGTTATTAAGTTTACAAAACTTTTAATGAAAAATTATCCCATGTTTTTATTTACTTTCTAAAAATTCATAAGCCCGTTTATTAATAAAATGGTACCCGTCACAGCGTTTTCGACTTTCAAAAGCGTAAATATCGTTAAAAGCGTGCGACTATATTGTATGTAATGTATTGTAATTTAATGTAAGTATTTAAGTTAAATGGCATATATGACCCAAAAAGAGATACTCAAAAAAAAAAATTTATGAGGTTTTTTGAGGTTACGTCACAACCCTGACGTGCGAGGGTTTTTTGGACCTCGAATTTGGATTCAGCGAATCCAAAAACATACAGAGCACATGCTCGGATATTTAGACGCGGAAAAAGATTTTTTTTGTGTTTCTGTGTTATATTTTCATCAATATCCGTAATTTAAACGCGTTTTTCCCTTTAGAAATTAGGAAAATTATGGGTAACTCATATATATGCGAATAGTTTTTTTATATTGAAAGTCGGAGTCAGAAAATAATCGCTAGGAAGATTTTACAGTATCAACAGTCTCTGATTTCTGGGTTCTTTAAAAATACACGGCATGATTTGTTATTTGTTGAGTTTAGACATATTATGAAAATATTGTAAGTTGGGAATCAAAAATTAAAAGTTGCGATTTTCAAAATCAAATCTTATAAAATAAAATATTTTCTTCGCGTTTGACCCGACTTTGAGCGTTATTTGGCCTTGTTCTTGGCGCAATCTTACCCAGTTCAAGTAATGCACTGCGCCAGACCTTTGGAAAAAAACTCGTCTCAGATATACATAAGCAGCATAATGTATAACTTGTGATTAAAGTAGAAAAATAATCTAGAATTTGGAATTTCAGTAGACAAAAAATCTGATACTCCATTTCAAAAGAGGAAAAAAATCGTGAATTGGATGGTGTTGACCAGCACGGACGGAGTAGATGGAAAAGAAGAAAAGAAGAACGAAGAGAGGGTGAAGAAGGAAGCAAAAGACGGACAGAAGAGTTCAAAGTGAAGGGAAGTGTAGTATGTGAGTAAAAAGGGATGTAAGAGAAAAGGATAAATTGCAAAATGGAGGGGAGTGATGTGACTAATGTCCGCTGAGCGGCTTTGTGATTTTTTTTGTAAGAAATTAAGCAGGTAGAGAGTGAGAGTGACGGGCTTCCGTTAAAAAAAAATAGGAAGTTAAAGACATTAAGTTTCTTTTCCTGTAAAGGCTGATGTGATTTCAGTGGTATTCTATGTACAGATTCTCAAACCCGTTACAGGGAGGGAGTATACATGAATACTCAACTCGAGTAGCAAAATAATCCAGAACTTCCAAATAGAGTAGCAAAGCATATAGTATTTTAATTTTGAGCAGCAAACAGTCGAGAATCTATTAGCGGAGCAGCATGACGTTCCGATACTTTATTTTCGAGAAGCAAACAAATTAGCAATCTTTTATACTTGTAGCAGAAGAATCTAGAACTATAAATTCTAACAGCAAAAGCTGGAACTTAATTTTCCAGAAACTAAAAACTGGAGAATCTCTTATTCGTGGAGTAGATGCACCTAGAACTTCAAATTCTTGTAGGATAAATTCAGTACTACAATTTTGTAAGCAGAAAATCGGTTATCTTTGATTCAAGTAGCAGAATAATGTAGAACTTGGAATGCAAGTAGCGAAAAATTCCAGTGCTTCTATTTTACGGAGCAATCAATCGGGAATCTATAATTCGAGTAGCCGAATAATGCAGAACTTCCATTTCATGCAGTAAAAATTGTATTACTTTAACTTCGAGTATCAAAAATATCCGATACTTTATTTTCAAAGAGCGAAAACACTGTAATCTAATGTTCGTATAGCGGAATCATTTTGTACTTTGATTTCAAGTAACAAAAAGCGATTACGTCAATTTCAAGGAGAAAACAATCGTCAATCTATCAGTCGCGTAGAAATCGCATATATAGAAATTTCTTACATGTAATGATGCACATACAAGTGATGCAAATAATTATCCAGGGTACTTAAACTTCCGAAGATTGTATAGTTAATTTTTAATGTAATTAAATCTAACTAATGTACGTTAATTAATACTTACATGTGATGTGTGAACAAATGATAAAATTTCGCCACTTACCTAATTTATATTCAGAATCTGATCCTCGTCTTTGGTTAGACGATCATCAGAATAGTAAATATAAATGAATTATTACGACTTAGCCGAACCGAGAGTTGAGGATAACTGTAAGAGGGAGTGTCAACAATTGAATAGAATTATTTTTTTGTTAATTAAAGTGAATATAAATTTTTTTTTTGATACATGAGTTTATAATTTCATGTCAAATGCGGTGATGATTGAGATCGTTTAGAATCCACATAAAGGACAGCTTATAAAAAAGGAGAAATTGAGAAAAAGAGGAAACTTAGTTTATGGGTACAAATAAAGATTAATGGAGAAGAACTGATCAATTGTTTTTCGGGGTATTTAACGATTTTTATCTAGTCGTATATTTTTACTCTCCCACTTTAGCGATGAGTTAGCGCAGGCGGCCTTCCTCAGCTCTCTGATAAATTCCACGATTTGATGGTAAAATCTCCAGCTGATTCTTAGGGATCTCTGGAGTGATGGCACAATTTTTTTGAAAGCCTGATTCGACGGGAAGTTCTGTTATTGAATCAGCTTGATAATTCGCTCTAACAGTCAATAAAGTGTAGGAGAGCAGAGAAAGAGATATTCTGCATTGCGGAACATCACAGTAGGCACAATTTCCCAAAGACTTTTTTAGAATGTCTTAGAAAATGTCCTAAATCTTAAAAATAACGTTCTTAAAGCACACAATGTTTCAAAGACAATTTTAGAACGTATTTGGAACATTGGAAATTTTTTGGCCTTACTTAAAACGTTTTCTTTTGACGTTCTAAAAACGTCTTTTAAATTTCATGCCCACTGGGATACCTCATAAAAAATCATCACTACATCTAAGACTGATTTAATTTCACACACAAAATAAATTCACTTAATCCAAACGAGGCACAGCAATTCCGACGTAGATTATACACGTAACTGATCACATAAGAATTTAAAAACTTGAATACATCTCACATGACGAGACGGTGGAAAACTGAATAAAAGTGGACAAAACGTACGTTTTAAAATACAATTCGGGCCGAGCCTTCGGCGAATTAACGGAAAAACAGACTGATAGAGCCTTCGGTGGATAAACGGAAACTACAGACTGATAAAGCCTTCGGCGGTTAAACGGAAACGGCATACTGATAAAGCCTTCGGCGGATAAACGCAAACGACATACTAAATTTTGATATTTTTGGTTGGGTTTGTGGATGGCTCAGATTCCATGCAACACGTAAAGATCGATTAGGCTACGCCGTATCCAGTTACATAACTTAGTCGCCATTTTGGGTTTCCCCTTTTATCAGTACGATATTGAGGGGACTGGTAATGATAATGTTTACTACTCAGAGAAATCGACTTATATAGATCGACGTTAGGTATATTTATAATTTATAATTATCGTTACATCGTAGGACGTAACATTCTGTTTAAATTATAGAAGGCATAAATTTCCAAGAAGAAATTAGTCAATCTTAAGGTGTGAATCCTGATTGCACTATTTTTCATACTTTCAGGAAATTTTCAGTTTTTATGCGTTTTATACATGTATATAGAAGTTTCTCTACTACATAAAAGGTGTGCATTCTAAAGAGTTGATTAATTAATTTAGAATTGAGAAAGAGAGAGCTAACAAAAAGGAGCAAAAAATATCTACTGAAAATGTTTTCTGAATATTATTATTTTTGATGCGTTTCACTTAAACATTTAAGTTCCACTACATAAACTTACGTGGAAGAGTAGTCGTCAGGAGAAATTGCAAAGAAAGTAAATTTTTAAGGGTTAAGTAATTCATTTAGAGTCCTGAAGCAGCTTAACGTTGTTTAAGGTTGTTTTTACACTATTAAAACGTTTTTGTTCTCGAGGCGTAGGTACATTTACTCAGGGGTAGTTTTTTCGGGAACGTATAATGCGTTATCGCAAAAGCCAACTGAAAATAGCAAATAATATCCACTAAAAGTATTTTCTTAATATTATTATCAATTAATATTATTAATTAATTAGTCATTAATATAAAGTTCCGAAACATCTTTACTATGTGTACGGTTGTTTTTACATTTTTAGACCGTTTTTTTCACGGCGGTAGGTATGTTTTACGCATAGGTAGTTTTATAGGTAACTTAGTACACATCATTGTGGAGCAAAAAAGTAAATAAATCTCCCTTAATCGTGTATCTTATTATTATAGCATTAAGTGGGTATTCATAGGTGGCCGCGCTAAGTGGACAGATTGAATGCCGTTCGAGCGCATACGACAATTGGCTTCATCATGGTTTCACCTTTTCGTGCAGTGAGTAAGTTTTTCTGCATAAACTTTGTTGCGCCGCTTCTTGAATCTGATAGTCTACCATGGTCTTGCACCTTATTTGCTTTTTATTCTTAGATTAATGATTGCTTCAAATTAAAACTCATTGTCCCTTTTCGGAGAAAAAAACTTTTTCAGGAGAGTCGAAATTTCAATATTATCTTCAGATTTTTATTTAAACACTAAGAATTACTAACTAATATTCAGAAGAGATTCGTCCGAGTTTTGTCACAAGTACATTTTTCTCAGGAAGATATTTTAATGCCCATATTTAAATTCAAAATAATTGTAAGGTCCTCTAAGGTAGCTAAAGTAAAGCTTCTTTTCCTTAAGTGCTTCCTCCATTTTTTGGAATTTATCCCCATCTGGTGTATCTTCAGGTGCTTCTTTAAAGACTTTTATGATTCTGCCAGGTAAGAAAACTGATTGTCCAATTTAACCACAACCTTTATGCCATACTTTTTTCGTACTTTTCGAATCTTGTACAGAGCATAATTCTTCTTCAAGATCAGTTTCGATAATTTTGTTGTAGGTTAGAACCCATCCATTCAACCAATTTCGTTAATTATTTTAAGATCCATCTTCTCTTAAGGCTTATTTCACTTTCTTTTCGCAATACGTTTGCACTGCACTGCACTTTGTTGAATGAAAGCACTTCAATTTGTCACTGCTTTTATAGTACATTATCCCCACTCTTCAAACTGTTGATTTATAGTAGTGGCACACAGTGTAAGTAATCCCCGTAAAATTTAATTGATAATAAGATTATTATTAATTTAGTAGCAACATCTTTCATCAATAATAATAAAAGTAATAGTTAGAAATTTGAATAAATTATATTTCACATGACTAATGCTTAACTAATGGATGGGTTTTAAAGTAATGGAAACTTTTATTACCGTTAGTTATTTTTTTAATTCAAGAAAAAATACTTAATCCATTTTCACGAAGTAATATCTTAACCCAATTCGATAGAAGATACATTCTTAAAACAGGAATTCACACTTATTATAAAAGTCTTTAATCGTCGTATTTTTCAAACATCTATCTGTAGTATCTACAGTATCTACAACTTTAGTCACATCATCAGCATCATCGTAGTCAGCACTGCTTCCATCATAAATCCTAATAGTTGGGTGATGTTGAAAAGTCAAGAACCAGGTCTTGAGCGTTAGAACGTTTCGGACATCTTCCAAATAGGTAGCATGAGCACCAAGTAGTATATGTTGAAGTATAGGTCTTAATTCTATGTAGGGTATATAACCAGAAGTATCGAGCAGGTAGAGAGTTCCAATAGCAGGGAGGTTCAAAGAGGTAGACTAGAGGTAGAGCGTGTTCTTCTAGAGCAACTAGAGCCAACTCCTTGAAGATGAACTGGTTGTTGGGCTTCTTGAAGCCTTGCACGTCCACAATAAACTCATTCCGACGAAAACTGAATTTGTTTTGCTCAAATCATCTGCTTTATACCTTTTCATCCCAACAAGGTATAATCTCCCACCACTATCATCTTAAATCAACTTCTTCGCACTACCACTAAGAGGCTGGTACTGAATAATAAGGTCATGCATAATTAGACCGTAAGCTGCAGTTTCAGCAGTGAAATTGTTTGCAGATTGAAATTTCAAACGAACATACACAGAGGCCTGTTTGAGAAACTCATTTTGTTTTGTGCAATTAATGACAATAAGTGGAGCGTATTCTTTAAAAATCACTTTTCTTCAACATTGGTTCAGCCTCTTTACTGTAGTATGCTGCCTGAAAGTTTGCATACCTCTCATACAGTAGCGCAAACTGATTATGATCGAAGTCCAAATTCAAATTACCGTACGGATAGTACTGTGAATTGAGAAATAACTTAACATTAATTATATTGCAGCGATCGAAGCGATTGGCATATCTGGGTAGTTTATCCTTTCTACCGGTATGGAAATCCAACATAATGTACCGTGGTTTTTCCAAATGAGTTGATGTTTTCACAGTCTATATATGTCTTGAGGTGGTGGGGAGCAGGGGGTATTTATATGATTCCCATGAGCGAAAACTCATGGTTGTGAGAAAATCTTTTCCAATAATGTTCAGCAACTGTATCTTTTGCTCATCTGAAGTCACTACATATGGTATCATCCACTCTACTTTATTTATCGAGATCTTAAATTGCTCTTCGTTCCCAGGCTGTTGTCGTGCCTGAATAAGAGCATTTATGTCACTGTGCGATCTTGTCAGGACAAGTTTATACTTTGAGTTTACAACGATTTTTCGATAGTCTTCAGCAAATCCCAAAATCATACTGAGTGGAACAGTTATATCAAAGTAGCCCTCATCATTGGTAAGACGTTTAGTTCCTTCCGAGATGTCGAGCCATCCTGCATTCTCCATTATATTATTTTGTCCAGGGGTAAGTAACACGTAGTTTTTAATGGTACTAGTGAGACCAACATTCTTGCAACGATCAATCTCAATACCATTGAGTTCATAGCGAATTTTATCAAAAGGATATCAAATGGCATTACTCGATAGTGTTGTACCTGTAACAGCTGTGACTCCATCAGGTCTTGTTAGCCTTCCATATACGTGCAGTGAACTCTTGCTGGGTAGTATACACAAATCTGGATGTTGGATAACAATTCAAATTTCATCGCTGTTGTTGATGGATTCATCAAATCTCAATAGTGCTTGAATGTTTAGTATTTCTTATATTTTTGTTACAAGAGAAGGAGATGATAAATGTTTTGAATGGACGTTTTAGTCTCTTTTTCGACGAGGTTTGATTTTTAGGCCAAGGTGCGTCAGAAAGAGCAAGTTCTAAGGTCTTAACACCTTCTTTACTGTTTGAGAACTGACTTGTGTTTGACATGTTGATTCTCTTATATAGGTTCCTTTGTGGTTATACACAATAACCATTATGATGATTTAACATGTAGACGTATTGTTATAGTCTCTTTTCGGAAATTCACCAAGTCTCCGTCCTGATCAACTATGCGGAGCTGAATTTTATGTATTGTCTTTACGGCGATTGGAAGGTAAATGACGTGTGACGGCACTTCAACGATCTTATATTCTGTTGGTACAATAGGGAAGAAATCATGAATCGTGTCCACTTTACTATTTTTCATGTAAGCTCCCGTAATGATATTGCACTCAACTTGTCGGGCGTTGACGTTAAGAATGGCCACAGGCAGTTAAGAAATATGAGTCTTATTAGCTTCAAGAATACATGGTGTGAATCCCAACAAGCGGCCAGTAGAATCGTCTGGTTGAAAGTTCACTTTGCGATCACAATTTATCTCGCTGCGCAATGTTTTATTATTCAGCTTTATGTTTATTGTAATGCTATGAATTCCTAGAGCCTTCTGGACATAACTCTCAATGTCTTCAATATCATAGCTTCCAGTAGAAATTATCACCACTCGATCGCCGACATAGATTTTATTATTTGCAGCGTCAACGTTAGGATTTGCATTTAATGCGAGCAATTCAACGAGACCAAGGGCATAGTTCTTATGAGAAGAGAGTTCTATTAGTGAAAATTACTCTGCGTCTAGTACAGAAAAGTTTCCAGTTATCGTGAGAGTGAATGATTCATCCATGATGGTGTTCTTCTCTATACTGACTCTGGTTCTATCATCACGCCCTCTTATATATGCAGTTGTTTACATAAAAATTTTAAGCAAAAGTGTCCACATTCAACACTGTCATAGTCTTGATACCTGTCATGATTGTACTTTGTAACGATAGTGAGGCCAAAGGAAAGTATGACGCAGTCAATTTGGGACTTGTGCAGTGCATCATACAAAACGATATACGTACAGTGTATCAAGTCACATAATCTATGCGAACAGAGATTGACAATAATAATTAGATGATACGTATAATTGAAGAATCAATTAAGGAGAAACTGAAAACCCTGCAGATTGACACTCATCAAGATTTTTCAGTCCGTAACGCTAAACTCATTGTTCATATGGATGCTCGATTAAACGCACTCGAGAATGAAAAACAAAAAATTGTCGCTAGTCACAGAATTACATAAACGCACTAGAAAGAAATATCCACGTCGTCGCGTGCAAATGCGTGGTATAAACGAGACGTGGCAGGCAGACTTGGTTGAAATTCTACCTTATGCACACCAGAATAATAGCTACAGGTATTTACTTACCATAATAGATAATTTCTTCAAGTACGCCTGGGCTGTTCCTGTTAAAAATAAGAGTGGGCCTGATGTCAGTTCAGCAATGCTATCTATTCTAGTGCAGGATCGTGTACCAAAAAACTTACATACTTACAAAGGCAAAGAATTTTATAATTCACATTTTAAAAATCTTGTGCAAAGATATGACATCAATCTCTACTCAACGCATAGTAATCTAAAGGAATTATTCTGTGAAAGATTTAATCGCATACTCAATCAATCGGTATGAAGCCAAAAGATGTCACTACTGAGGATGAAGAGAGGTTGATGCAACGCTTCAGAAAACTACGAAATATACGCAAAAGAGGGCCGAAGTTTAAAGTTCATGACAGAGTTCGAATCAGCAAACACAAGCATGTATTCGAGAAAGGATACACTCCTAAGTGGACACCAGAGATATTCGCTGTGGATCGAGTCATACCATTAAATCCAGTGACGTATCAGCTCAAGGATTATCAAGAACAACCCATCGCTGGCGGCTTCTATGAACAAGAACTTCTTAAAGTTAAATATCTACACGTATACCTTGTGGAAAAGTAATCAAGAAACGTGGCAGCGAAATATTTGTAAAATATTTAGGTTTTAATACTTAACATAACACCTGGATAGTAAAATCGGATATCTAATCAGCTTTGTGTAACGTTGAATCAACTTTGTGCAATATTGTACCAACGATAAATCAATATTGAACTAACGATGAATCAATGCTCAACCAACGATGAATCAATGTTGAATTAACGATAAACTAATGAGGAATCAGCGGTAATTGAATGTTAAACTAAATTATGAAACTTATAATACTAAGTCCACGCTCGTGTTAAATAAATATACGGGTTTTGATAAATAAGAAATCAATTTATATTCAAATATCGTTTTTGTAAATTCAATATGGCCCTTATATCTACTATTTACAAATATTAACAACTTAAACCCAATCTTTTCCCAGAACATCTATCAATTCTTCGTCACTATTACTTAAAAAATCATCGAAATTCATTGCGCTGATTCTATAATGCCCCATGCGAGTCCAGGTATTCATAGGGGAGAACACCTTTCCTCGTTAGAAATTCAACTTTCTCACTCTCACTTCCAGAAAACATTGTACTCACAATTTTATACTCGATGATATATGATGCTAACTTTTCCAAGAACGATGCCATGAATCTGAATGAGTCGATGAATCGGAATTTTATCTGTGTTCTCTGAACATATTTTGCGAAAGAGATGTATTTTTCCTTATATCATGCGCGTGACCTCGATATTTTCCTGTTAGGTGACAATGATCGCAGACATACTTCATCGGTGAATGTAGGGCTTTCTGACATATATGACAAGTAGTGGCTTCAAAGAAAGCTTTCTGTTGGCTCGGTTTTAGTTTCTGCATCGGAACTGCAGATGCTCGTATTTGCTCAAAGTTATTTGCAATTAACTGTAACTCCAGAGAAAATCACTTTGCTGGTACCACTCCTTCAGGACATGAGTTGTAGAATGATAGTGAATCATTGTAGCTGCACTTGAATAAGTACCCGATGTCAAAAACAAGACGTTTTTGGAATACATTAGAGTTTGTCATCTGCTTTTGTACATCATCATCACTTGGTATTGTAGGGACTCAGAAGCGTCATAGATAATGAAAGGTACTTTTTCTCTATATTTGAAATTTTTAAGGTCAATGATGTTTCTATCCGGATTTGGTACCGCGATTTTACAATCATTTACTTTTTTACAATCTTCGCTATAAGCTTACCAACTTCCCTATTCTTGAAAAGTAGTGCAAACATCGTTCACATATATGTTTTTTTCCATCATGTTTCGATAACTGGCGCCTAACTAATCGAGAAATATCTTTGATCTATACATAGTGGAAGTTGAAAGGTTTGAGTCTGCTATACTCTTGATTCTTGTCTTCTTCTTTATCACTGCAGTCTTCGCTCACATATTCCTCTTCAACTCGGAGGAGGTTCAAATGAGTTTCCCTCACCTGTGAAGTAAGATGAAGAGGAACGACTGTCTACTTCTGCTTTTTTTTTAATCGAACCATAAATATTCACGGAGATGCTATTTTGTGCTGCAAGTTTGTATACAACTTTTATAGCTACGGGGAAATTGATTCCAGAAAAATTTAATTCATCCTTGTACTGCTGGTGGCTGGACACGCGTTTAGGATTGTACTGATTTCTAATGACTGGATATATGGCTGATAATATAGCCCACTTAAAGCACTCGTTGTCCTTCGTATTTTGCACGTTTACACATGCTTCTTTTCTCTTGATCCTTACAGGAAGATCAATATATCAGCTACCTTTCATGGGATTTAATTTGTTGAGATTCACATTTTGATATTTTGATTTAAAGTTCTTTACATCAGAATCATCCTTAACAATCTTTAAATAGTATGCATCAGGCACAGTGTTGATTTTAAAAGCTCTATGTTCACGCAAGGCTCTACCCACATGTACAATGAAGAGCACTTGGGCGTCATTTACGAAGGCTAGAACATCCTTGTGAACTAGGTTCGCTACAATACATGTTTTTTTTACTTGATTACCGAATTGCGTTTCTTCTGAAGTCCGCTTCCATTTTTAGTAAGAACACACTCTTGCGTTAAGCAGAAATCACATTTATCAACCGCGGGTTCGGAAACGACTGTGGATAAATTACCACAGACTGCGTTGACACCACTGCCGGTATGGTAGAGAACGCAACTATAGGTCATGTATATGGAAACGACAGTCGGTAATTTAGCACAAAAGTGAACCATTAGCGTCTTTCGGTAAATGTCCCGTCATTGCTTTACCGACCAAGGCGTCACCGAATTGTCCTTGTTATACTACTGCCCGGTCCACTCGAATTGTGGACTACGATCAGAATCGGCGGGAAGCGTTTCTCGAGTTTCGGGCTATGGTGACTGCCAGAGAAGTTTTCCCATCGAGACTCCTTTATTAAGAAAATAAATTTTAGTAAAAGAAGCAGTAGTGCTTCTACTACTCAAATTTATTTTCTTAATGCTGGCATGTTTAAAAAATTTGGGAAAATACCAATTGTCATTTACTTTTTCTATATCATTATTATACATATTGTTCATAACATAGCGTTCAAATTTGCATGATCGGGCTCACAACCATGTGTTGTACGCTGAGACGGTCAGTCTTGACCCGATAACTAAAAGTTAAAGAAATATCAATAAAATAAACAATTTTTAATAACAGAGAAAAATCTCATTTCATACGCTCCTGGATCAACGGTGAATATTGAACGATCGGTAATTCCGCGCACGCTAATTGGAAATGGAAGGGATAATGCGGGTCCCGGCGGGTTCCAAAGACAGTTGAGAGATACGAAACGAAACCACTTATTTGTGAGTTCAGAGGTTGAGCCATTTCTGAAGTTCTCTCTGGATTTAGAGAACTTCAAAGCAGGAAATATGTTTAGAAAGTGTGTGTAGAGATAAAAGCGAAATTTATTCTATGAATTTTGCGCGTCATGACATCGTAAAGGTTAATTCCTCCTTTCATTTAGTTTGATTAAACCATACTTTCGTGGGTAATTTGTTGGATTGACGTCTGATTTCCTGACAGCTTTGCACTTAATTCCGTGAGGACCTCGCTGTGTAAAGTCGAACGTTTTTAAGTTCAGAATCAATTGGGCAATCGGTTTCAGAACGCTTTCTCGAAATAAATTCTTTTATTTAGGGTAAAAGCAGTTGAAAATTTCTTTCGCAACAACTTTGCACTTTGTCCTAACCGATGATGCCTATAAAATAAATTGGGACTACAAATTTTAAGAAATCCGTTGAATTATGTGTGGGTATTAGTATTTATTTGTTAAAATAATTATATCAGAAAGGAGAAATGTTACGACGCCTTATTGTTGGAGAAAATTTAGCCCAAATTTCAGTTGAAAAATTTGAAGAACTCTTAATATAAATTTCAAAAACATTATCACAAAACTTTTAAACTCTACTGTCTAATCGTTGGATAGCCTTAAGGTCTTCATTAAAACATTCTACTGCATCAGACGGACTTAAAAAAGAACCTATTTCTGATTTTTTTCCTTTATTCGGATTTTTCTACGCCGACCTTGACCTAAATGAAATCTACAAACATTGATAGTAATGGAATTATTAAAAGCTAAACGTATAGCCGTATGTATAGCAATCAAGTAGTAGCATAGGAATTACTTCTTTGTCAACAAGTAAGAA
>JAAAKG020108590.1:0-15565 GCA_010014905.2 Druon quercuslanigerum | reverse complement strand
GGGGGAAGGGGAGGTTGTGGAGGTGGGTGTATAGGTAGGTATATAGGGATATATATATATATATATATATATATATAATTTAATATCATAAACAAAGTTTATAATTCAAAATCACTTATTTGGCTTTTCTATGCTCAGAATTTTTTTCCTGCTTAACCATTTATTTTCATCTGAAGAATAACAGATTTAGAGGATAGACAACAACACTTCTAATTGTTAAAAACAATTGCACTTATTTTGCATCTCTATGTACAGACATTTTTCTTTTTTGCGGAAAAATTTCTTTTCATGTGAAGAGTAAAATTCATATACAATAGAATGCCATATAAGAACATTTGTCATATTTATAAAAAAAATTTACAAACAATAGCTTATCTGGCATTTCTATCCATAGAAAATATTTCTTTTTTTTTAAATAATCTTTTTTTTTCATCTAAAAAATGTTTGTGTAATAGACTGCCATCCAACCAAATTTGTCATAATAATAATTTCTTTTTATGTGAAGAATAGAACAAGCACACAATAGACTCCCATTAAATAATATTTGTCATTGTCATTTATCATTGATCAAATTCACGTATTAGACTGTCACTGCCATTTGTTATATTGCTACGAAAACTTATTCCATAGCAAAATATAAAAACCGCTTTGCCGAAGTCTAATAAGTGAATTTGTTCGTCTCAATTCATAGAATGAGGACAAAGGTTGTTGGACTCTTCACATGAAAAGAAATGATTCCATAGAAAAGAAATATTTTCCATGCATATAAATGCTTTGTGCCACAGATGAAAAAAAAGCAATACCACATATATATCAAGCCTACCTGCACTTTGGATACCTAGAAAATTAGAAATATTAATTTTTTGCACCATTGAGTAAAGCAGATTCGAATTACTCAGGGGCGATAGTTTCTTTTTTTTAAACAATCATATACATTCTGAGAAGCAGGCCCATGAAAATGCAAACACATTTCCTTTAGTAGAAAGAGATTAATTTGAGCATTTTCTTCTCCTCAATTTTATAGTTTTCATTAATTATTTTCGATACTTTGAGACTAATTACCTGAGGTGCGCTTTTTATTTTTAGGGGTTAAAACCACTTCTTCTGCTAAAAAATTAAAAAACCATAAAAACAGATGTTATGTTAATTAATATAATATCTATATATGTAGAATAAATATATTTGTATAGTTTCAACCCTTAAAAATCACTCTCAACAACGAAATAAAAAAAATATCTCTTTTCATTTAAAAATGTTTAATGACGCATATATTGTACATAAAAATCATTTTAATAGTTGAAGGTATAATAAATATTTAATTACAATAATTGAATCCTTAAAAACCACCCGTAATGAGATTTTTGAAAAAAAATAGTTTTTGACAAATTGAAATGGTTTAGTACTAGATAATATATACAATACAATAATAGAAAAAAAATTTAATTATTCTGTGATCACCATATGACCATAATTATTCAAGATTACTGTATATAAAAAAAATATTATAGATTTGAAATTGATAAGGACATTTTTCAACAGATTAAAAAGGAAAAATAAAAGTATTCTGTGTTCATTATACAAAAAAAATTTAAATACAAATCCGGCCTTAGCGGATTTCCTACGAAGCAGGTACCAAAAACATACGCTTGGTTTTTCAACGATAACTTCCTTAAACTTAAAACTATTAAATCGATCGAAAAACCATTTCGCAGAAAATTTCAACAGCTACAAGCACAGTAAAATGAAATATTATTTAACCTGTCATTTTTTTTTTAGATTTTTGAGGCTAAAGGGCTTCAGAAACATGTCTCTCTGTCTCACCTGCAAAATTCTAGCAGCCATATCTATTTTTTTTACTCCTGGATATTTCTTGCATCTTTTTTTATTTTTCGAATTATTTTCAAAAAATTCAACAGTTTGTGTGCTGATTTTTTGTCAGAAAGTCAATAAATGACTTTATTTTTATCATAACTTCATTATTTTTATGTTAATTACTTAAAATCAAGTTTATTTTCGAGATTTTTAAAAGTACTTTAAAAAATCTATAGAGTAGTTTTCTTTAAAACTTGAATTTTTTATTTATTTTACGCTAAATTTATGTAATTCAGTTTCTGCCACATAAAAAGTTATCTTCAAACAGCCGTATCTCAGCACCTATAGCATATATGTAAATGGGAAAAAACTCAATTTTTTCCTGCTTTTATAAGCTTCATTTTCTTTCTGCCATTTTTTGTTGTAGAATGTCAATTTTTACACTTATTCGAGAAAAAATGGTTGAAAAATATTGGTTTTTTTAAATGAAAAGAGATCATTTTCCATCACGAATAACTCAGAAAACATTGACTTAATGAAAAGTGTTCACAAGAAACTTTTTGCTTAGAATTCACCCCTCTATCGCGTTTTAAAGTTATTTTCAATATTATATTTTCCAGCCCCTGGGAAAAAGAACACCATGGCACTATATAAACTTTGTTTCTTGCGCTATTTTTTACTTGCTGTTCAAGTTTCAGCTCAATCGGACTGGTAGATTATAATTCCTAGGGAAAACCCCTCATTCGCTGTACTATATGTAAATAATAAATAATAAATTTCTTATGAAAAAACGCTCCACCCTTCCGTATTTGGAACATCATGAATCATCCAAATTAAGAATACTTGTAATTTTAATTGTTGAATACAATTCGCAACTTTTAACCGGATGATAATATTAAATGAGGAAATTACATTTTCCTTGCATGAAAATCTATAATTTGGTCATTTTTTATTCTGTTTGTTATTAGAAATAATCATTCTCAGTAACGCCTATAATTATTATTGGTTGACATTTCTCTTATAGATTACAATAAATATCAAGTTCATTCCAGCAAGAATTACTAGAAGGAGAATTGTATCTGCAAAAAGGGTGGCCGCTTTAAATAAAAAAAAATCCCTTTCATTTACTGGTTTTCAAACATTGTTCTCGGTCAATGGAATTAAAAAATTCAAACTAAAAAACTAAACATTTTTTCATCAGAAGTAATATAAAAACTGATCTGCAAATTAAAGCACTTAAGTAAAACTCTTGAATTTCAAACTTTGACAGCTTTTGAATAAATTTGTTTAAATTTCAAATTCTCAATAATTTACAGGAATAAAATGAAAGCTACAAACATTGTTTATCTGAACAATTTTTAATTAAATGTAGTAAAATAGTCAAACAACGTTTTGTTAACTTTTACAACATGTAGAGTTAAAAGATGCAGATTTAGTTGAAAAAATATATATTCACATTATCATTTTCAAGGCTCTTAATTGTGGAATCAACGAAAGAATGAACATTATTTAAATTGATCGAATCATTTTTTTTTACAAACTTAACACTTCTTAACTTAAAAGTTAAATAACTATTAGCTTGAATAGTTTAAACATTCCTGTAATTCATCAAAATTTTATTTCAGTCTTGAAAAATCTGCATATTGTTTTACGTTTTCCAATTAAAAAATTTTATTTTTCAAAATTAAAATCTGGAAATTCTAAGATTGTGAACTGTATCAGAATCGTCTTGTAAAATCAAAAATTATTAAACTTTTTAATGTTTAAAGTACAGCTCAATTTAAAAAATCCATAATAATTTTATATTCGCCGTTGATCAACTAAAAATGTTTTTTATCCATAATCTTCGATTTCAAAAGTGTCTTTAAATTTAACATTCTTTAAATTAAAAGGTACGCTCAAATATAAAATCTTTAAGGTTAAACATTTACGAATTACGCGTTTCAAATTGAAAGATATAATTGAAAAAAAATTTCCTAATTATTTAAGAAACGGCTGAAATCAAAGTTGATAGATTTTTTTCTGCAAAATTGTAATATTCCCGTTAAAAAAAATAGATTTACTGTCAATTCTCGGTTTCCCGGTCCAGCGGCCACCCTGAACTATATTGATATATAATGTTACGTTATATATTGAATCTGAGGATTTCTATGACACTTATACTGTCAGTATTGACTAATGACGAACAAAATTAATCAAATACGTTTCGAAATAAGCCATAGCAACAATATAACACTGCAACAATTGTACAAAGTGTCATTGCGTCATGTAAAAAGAATATTTCGTCTTTTAATCTTTTTTTTTTTACGAAAAACATGACCACTTGAGAAAAGCAATGATTGATAGTGTTAATCTTTGCGGCAATTTTTCCGCCAAATTCGAGTCACGTCGTTCCTGATACCTTCCTCGAAATAGTATCATTAGAAAAAAATTGAACAGATAACGTGACTAGAGTGCAATCGCGAAATTGCTCTAATGGAAAATGCCATGATGAAAGCACCCAAAAGGTGCCGAAGTGAACTTGTATTAATTATATTGACTAATCAGGAACGATAAAAGAAGTAACTCGTGCATTGTAGTAAATGAAGGTCTGTGCATTATTTAAACAATAATAGCGTACATATTTAGTAACATACTCTTTGAAATCATGGTTTTTCGCAGAATTTGTATGCATGCAAAAAAATTCCATAATTCGAAAGCAATTCAATCAAAATTTACCATATATTATCATTGGGATGATTAATAAAAAGTACAATTATTTCACATTAAATGCGTAAAAATGGCAACACTGGTTTCTAAATGAGATGAAAACAAAAGTTAAACGATATCACAGGACACTGCATTTTGGTCAGAGTCAATATTTCAACAGATTGCGACGATTGACAAGATTGACAAATGCATCATCTTTTCAATAATTGTTTCGATAAATTATCTGTCCCTGCGCTTCTCTGAATAGATGAAGTTAAGCTGAAACCTTTCAAAAGCTTGATTCAAAATGTCATGACTCGAAAGGCACAACCTAACATGATTTTCAATATCGGAAGAAAAGGTGCGTTGAAAGCATAACAATATACTTTGCAGATGTCTCATGTTCGCTCTGCAAGGTCTTTTGGTCCAAGCCCTTGAAGTTTCATTTCCATTACTTCTACAGTTGCTTCTCTGATTCTAGTCTTCTCACGACCCAGCTGCTGAAGCTTCATCATTTGTTCGGAGACATAGGTGACTCTATTTTGGAAATAGGTCTTAGCATCTTCGATGTTCTTCTCTGCAAAGTAACCAGTTCCAATGTCAACTAAAACATTCTCCGTGTCACCCATCTGACCCGTGACATACATCGAACCCGTGAGAGGCACCAAGATTTCTTTGCCTGTAATCACAAATCAATTCCATTTTAAAGTAGTCCGGCTAGTGGATCGATCTGATAAAAAATCATTAAAATTAGTTTTTTGTGGGTGGCAGAGAAAGGGGCCTTCCCAGGTTAAAATTTGAATTATACTGTTTATAAAGTCGTATAAAAAAACATTGTATCTTATAGAGAAGCCTTTCGCGGAGTTCCAAAAATGGTTAATATTGTTAGGAAAACTGATTTGGAGACAGAAAATATCATATGAAATTTGAATTACTGCTCATTTGTACTTGCCTCCAGGGAATTTAAGCCTAATTTTAGCAAAATATACCGAGGTAAAATATGGCGAGAAGGGTTTTGCATTTACTAAACTTGGCAGACAGCTTTTGCTGGAATCGGGAAGTGCGCGAAATTTTAAATAATGATTTTATTACCTGTAATGCAGGTTAAGTTTACTATCTCGAAGTTCTCGTCTCGACATGTGGCTATATTGTCAAATGCTGAACGTGAAAAATGACATTTACTAGGATCAAGTCAAATCAACATTTAAACTTACATTTTACTATTATTTGAAAAACGTTTTATTTATATTGATCTGTATAAAAAATTAATACCCAATTTAATAAATGATATTTTATTCAGGCCAAATTGTTATTTAATTCCAAATTTTAGACAAAACTTATCGACAAAGCTTTGAATAGCTCTTCCAATAGCCGGACTACTTTAATGTGTACTTACATTCCCGACTAACAGTTTTTTAGCGTTACAGGCCTCACAGTCATGCTCATTGGGTTCGTTTTACGCGCTCAAAGGGTATCAAATTCAGGATAAATTAAGAAGATTTCAGAAAAATTCAAGTTACATTCAAAGGAATTCAAATGAATTGAAAAAACTTTAAAATTTCCATTTATTTCCGTAAAACTGGAATGAATTTAGAGGAATTTAAGATAAAAGAGAAGAATGAGATAAGACTCATAAAATGAATTAAAAATACTCTGAAATTATGAGAAAACTTTATTGAGTTCATTAACTTGGAAGAAGAATTCAAGAGAATTCAAAGAATTTGATGAAATGCCTAAGAATTCACGGTGAGCTTAACAGACTTCAGGATCAATTAAAAAACAACTTTTAAACATTCAAAAAAAGTCACCGAATTAATTAGAATTAAGTGAATTTTTTTTTAGTAGTAGTAGTAGTAGTAGATTCAAATAAATTAAAAAAATTCCAGAGAATCCGAACAAATTTTTAAGATTTCTGGGTGAATTCCAAAAAATTTCAAATCTCTTCAAATCTTTGAAACCCTACTAATTTCTATCACAAGAAATTAGTAATGACTCCAAAATAATTCAAATATAATTCAAAAGAATTCAAATGATTCGAAATAATTATAAAAATCGACAAAAATTTGATTGATTACAATAGATTTTGAGAGAATTTAAATAAATTTAAAGAAATGAGAAGAATTATATTAAATTCTTCAAAAACCAAGCTGAATTTAAAATGCAATCGAGGGAATTGAAAACAATTACAAATATGGAAAAATTAATTAAACTGGGTAGAATTGAGTGAATTTAGAAGAATTCGAAAGAATTTAAAAGGACTTAGGATATATTAATAATAATTCAGGGCGAAGTCCAAATGAATTACAAAAAATATTTGAAAATCTCTTGAAATCTTCTAAGCCCTATGAATTCCCTAATTTCCTAAAATACGTCAAATCCTTTGATCTTTACACAGCCCTTAAAAACACCTAAAAATCTTTTACAATGCCTTCAAGTATTTCAAATCCTCTTAAATCCTATTAAATCAATGAAAACAATAAAAAAATTATTTGTAATATTTAAAATAACAAAGTTATTTAAAATCCTTTAAGCTCAGGATAAATTAAATTAAAACTTTTTAAAAGTAAAAAAATCCACTGACTTAAGTAGAATAGAGTAAATTTAGAGAAATTCAGGTGAATTAAAAAAAATAAAGTGGACTCCAAAATTCAAGAGAATTCCAAAGAATTTAAGATTATTAATAAGAATTGAGGGTGAACTCCAAATCTCTTAAAACTTTAAAACCTGAATAAATTTTTTTTAATGCACTAAAATGCTTTAAAATCCTTTAAAATCATTGAAATCCTCGGCAATCTTATAAAATACTTTTAAAAGTTTAAACTTTTGAAACATTTAAAGCAGTAGAAGTTTTAAAAATACCCTAATATTTTTTAAATTCCTTCAAATTATTGAAATCTATTAAAAATTTCTCGGAATCTTTATAAATACCATGAAATATTTCTAAGACTTCAAGATAAATCAAAACCAGATATAGACTTGAAATAAATAGTGATTAACCCACGAATTTATTTATTGAATGAAAATAGACTAATGTGCTATTTTCATCAGAAAAAGTGACTAATAGTGACTGTGCGGTAGCCCTTATTATTTTTTACTTCAGGGACCTTAAATCATAATAGGGTTCAATAGGAGATATAGGGACTGGTCTGTGAGGTCTGGTATTAATATTTTTCCAAATTCTCTAATGTGTGTGATCTTAATTAAAATTTATAAATTGTTATAATATATATTCATAAAATTAATACAAATCTGCGTTGAATGACCCCTGTTTGAACTGATTTTGATTAATCTGGAGCGAAATATCTATAAAAACAAGGTTTTTCAGTAACTTTTTAAGAAGCAGCATCTTTCAAATTATTTAACATTTTTTGAAAGTTTTTTAAGCCGAACTTATTTCAAATTGGTCAGGCAGTCCATCATTTACCACTAAAATGTATTATTTTTTAAAGGGGAAAAAGACGACATGTATTTAACCTATTGGACGAAAAAGATGTTGTTGAGAAAGTTATGAGTAACTTAATTTAAAAAAGTAAAAACGAAAATTAATTTTAAAAAAATGGTCAAAATGATTAAAAGTACGTTTTTTTTAAAATTAATATAATATAATATAATAATATAATATAATATAATATTATCATAAAAATATTATTTTTTTCTTATTAATTCTTATAGAATTTCTCGGCCTCTTTCGAATACCTTAAAAAAAATTTGAATGTTAAAAACTGATAAAATAGCCAGAGTTTTTTTCTCTTGATATTTTTCTATATTCGTCAGTATATCCCGTCATAGTACGAAAATAGTTAACGGAACGAAATTTGTTGTCTAAAAAATGTCTAGAAAACGCATCGATACTTTATTCTACCCCACGCCATTTTTTTGACTTTTGCGAAAATATGTATGTAAACCTTTAAAACTTATTTTTTCTCAAAAATACAATTGTATGGTATCATAAAAATCAATTAACCTAATTTAACAGTTTCAACATCTTCTACATGAAACTTTTTCCTTTGAAGTCGGCATTTATTAAATAATTAATACTATCAATTTTTTCTAACTTACATCATTATTCTTCCACCACTTCTTCCACGCTGTTAAAACTGTTAGGTCCTTTTTGGTTTTTTATTTTAAAAAACTAATTGCAAAAATAAAGCTTGATGGAATTATTATTATGATTATTATTATGAATATAGAACAAAATGAAGAGAAGAAGAAAGAGAGGTTTTTGAGTAAATTGATTTCAAATATTCTCAGAAAAACTAACACCATTTTGTAAAATTGTAACTTTATTTAAATTTCTAAAGGATTACGAAAGAGGACAATAAATTCTATCAGAATCAAAAGAAAAAAAGATAAATGCCTATAATAGATTGAAAAACATCGTACTTCACAAAGATGTTGACCATTCTTTTATAATTTGCGTTTTTGATTTATAAAATTCAAATACCCATAAGTTTGGGCAAATATTAATTTTGTGAAATCGGTTAAGATAAGTGGCGCCTTTATTTTGTTTGTAAAACAACATTTTTTTAATAGCAAATGGTTCTGTGACTTGAGGGCGAGATTTGGAATTTTATTAGGGCTTATTTTAAAAGGTAAATTATGCACATATTACTAAAATCATATACACATGTGTTGGTGCAATTTTACAGATGTAGCCAAGGGTTAAACTTGACGAAAATAAATCTAGAAACTTTAAGAAAAAGTTGAAATATTCAAAATTGTTTTTAAAATTCAAAGGTTCAGAGATTCAATAACAGATTTTCGAAAAATAGTACAATATCGATTTATTAAATTTCACTACCATTTATCAACACGGCCACCATTCTTCATAATTTTAGTGTCATTTTTCGTCACGGTTGGCATTTTGCCAAATCTGTAAAAGTGTACCAAAAAATGTGTAGATGATTTTAATAAAAAGTGAAGAAATCACTCTTTAAAATAAGCCTTAGACACTTGAAAACAGTTGAATAATTTCAACAAATTCGTTTTTTCTTCTTCAAATTTTCCTGCAGAGTGATCGGAAAGTTTAAATAGGGTTCACACACTTCACATTTGTATATGTTTTACGAAAATATAATTATTTTCAAAATGCTCAAATTGTATTGAAGATGACACCCATTAGAAAATTTTGAAAAAAATCAATGTATCCAAATTTTCAATCGGTGGTTATTCGTTTGTGATTTATATTTATTTCTAAAAAATGTACACAAGAAGATTTTAAACTTGTAGTTCGATGATAATACTACAATTAGGAAAAATAATTCTGGCTAATAAATTATAATTACTGTTAAGTTGTATTGTGTAATTTTTTTTTTTAATCACTTATTTATTAATGTTAAACGGTCCGAGTAAAATAGCACTCAAAATATACTTTGCTAAAATGATCCCAGTCTTTTATTTGTAATATACTTTTTCCCGAACACTTCTGTACAAAGGTTAAATAATAAAAATGATATAATATAAAAAGGCTTTTTTGTAGATTTCACAGAAGTTGCAGAATATTTTAAAGTAAGCAAATCAAGCAATTAAAAGGAAAAGAGAAAAATATTTTCTAACTTAATTTTGATGCAGCACGTTTCTTGTGACAAAAGGTTTGTGAATAAAAAAACATGGTACCTCAACACAAAATACCTATATCTGGTCAAAAAAAACAACTGGTCTATACTTCAATCATTACATTGAGAAATTAACTGAATGATTTGCAAATAAAAATTCCTTCTAATTCACGAAGTGTTCATTCGTTATATTGATTAATAGAGGGTGATTTTGTTAAATTCTAGTATACAATAAAAGATTAAACTATTATTAACCAGAAACCTCCACCCGAAAGTACTTAATATTTTCGTTTTTTGTAAAGAATTTAAAGAAAATGTGCCCCATGCTGACGACGAAAGTAGCCGAAGAAATAACCTGTTAAAAATAGCTACCGTACAATACTACGATTAAATATTTAAACTCCCAAGGAAAATTTCATAATTAAGGTAAAAGATAAACAAAAGATTTAAATAATAAGTAACTAATTATGAACCTGCCATTTTAATAACCATTCAATAAACACCAGGATTCGTAAGCACGCTATAATCAAAACCTAACCTCAAAAAGAGAAAATTAAGGATATACTAGCATCAGAAACGTATTTTAAGAAAACTGTACATTTTCTTACCTTTCGCTTCTGGTGTCACTTTGTCTAGGCATGATCCAGATTCTTGAAATTTGGTTTGGGCAATTTTAAGAGTTTGAAACGAGTCCTGTAAGACAGTGAGTTCCTGATCTAGTTGCTGTTTTAGTAACGTGAGTTGCTGAAGATTCAGCTTTGTCAGGTCGATTTGCTGAAGATGCGGTTGTTCTGCTAAGGATATTTGAGACATTTTGTGTAGTTTTTAATAATTGTGGCTTAACTGTCTTTGCGATACGACTTATTTTGAAGATATTTGACAATATGACCAAACACGGTCAACACAAACGGCCAAGAGGTTCTGTTTTGGCCGTTCTGACGTAACGAAAATGAAAGCGCCACCATCGCCGATGGTGCTAACTCTCTTGGGAAAACCCTTAACCCGCTGAACTGAGACAGATATAACTGTGATGATCAACGAACTCATAAGACCGACAGAGTGATGATAAAGTTGCCGTTGATTCTACGAGATGGAGCCACGTCACCTAAAATTCAAGCTAAAGAATTAGGAATGCAAAGAGTTATTATTATTATAACACCCAAAACATTAATTTTGTATTAATTAGTTTCTTTCATAAATTTATGATTTAACAATTAAATTAAATCATTACAAATTTTTTTAATAATACTGTTTTTGGTTGATTCTGAAGCAATCTAGTTAAATTATTGTATGCATGACCAAATATGGGAAAAGAAACGATCAAAAAAATTGGTAAAATTCTAAAATTGCTAATATTTAAAACATTCTTCATACAAAGATTTAAATAAAACGATTTGTTTCAAAAAATTGAGGTAAACAGCAAAGGCGTAGCTAGGTCTGAGGGGACCCTTAATTCAGAAAAATTAAGAATTTGTATTCCTAAAACAGAAAAGGTGCAAATCCAATTCCTCTAAATCGACTTAGTAAAATTTAACGAAAGAATTTTCTTAACCTATTTTATCATTATTAAAACATTTAATAACTTACAAATTACAAAAAAATGCAAATTTATATTTATTTTTTATAATTTATTTAAACGTGTTAAAAAATTCATTACGGAAATCTATTCACATACGTGAATTAAAATAAATTTTACTCTACCCGGTAATAAGCATTGAATAGAGAAAAATAAATATTTTTAGATTTCAGCGTAAAAGTAGTAGCGACCGCTGCATCGTTCCCAATTCCCCAAAAGAGAACGTGTTTTCAATATATTTAATTCCTTGTAATTATATCGACAGGCACACCTCACAGGGAGGTCTTGTATTTCGTAAAAGTGTTCATATTTTGAGGTCATTTAATTCCTTCTAAACAGTTCACAAAATATGTGTAAGAAATAATTTTTATTTCTTCATGTGGAATATCAGTTTTGAAATTTTAATTCTAACCAATTCAAGTCTGCCTCTCTTGAGTAAAAATGATTTTAATTCACACGTTTAAATAAATTATTAAAATATAAATAAATATAAATTTGCATATTTTTTCTAATTTATAGGTTAGAAAAAGATTGAATGATAAAAAAAACAGGTTAAATATATGCTTTCGTTAAATTTTAGTAAGTCTATAGGATTTGCACTTTTTCTGTTCCCGTTTGAAAGGTTTGAGATGGATTAAAAATCGCGTATTCATAGGAAAACAAATTTTTAATTTTTCCGAATTCCACGCTTATTACCGGGTAGAGAGGTAAACTTCAATTTATTAGAATTAAAATTTCAAAACTTATATTCCACGTGACGGAATAAAAACAATTTATTATTCATATTTTGTGAACTGACTAGAAGTAGGAATTAAATACTCTCAAAATATGAATACTTTATTAAAGAAGCTATGCGGTCGTCGCTATGGAAATAAAAATTAATTAATTTTTGAGATATCATATTCTTGCAATGATATTTTAGACAGATGGAAAAATTGCGCATTCAAAAGAATAAAAAAATATTCACTTTAACGCTGAAATCTGAAAATATTAATTTTTTCTATTCAGCGCTTATTATCGGAAATCAAAGAAAAAATTAGAAACCATGAGTTCAGTGCCTCTATCTAGATCATTTATATTTAAGATTCCAATGTAACATACAGTCTTATGAATAATGTAATGCAAATAGAGCATGAAAAATATTCACAATTAAAAATGAAATATCCTATCTACCTCTTTTCTGCTTATTGGGTTTCTTGTCTTTCTGAGAAATTCAAAAAATCGTGTCGTAATGAATGCGAAAAAGTATTAGATTATAATGTGTACATTTACACACAGAGAGTTATTTTTTTTTAAGTTTTCATTTTTATTAATCATTTAAAAATATCGTTTTTTAAATTGATTAAATATTTTTAAATATTAGAGAGGTTTATTTATTTAACAAAACTAAAATTACGATCAGTTTTTTTTTGGTTTAAAATTGCTTCTTTCTCTTGTTATAACAAATAATTAATACATGTTTACCAATTGTTCACTAATAAATGCAAAATGAGACAAAGTAACTTATTTAAATATCCATGGTTTTTATTTGCAGGTATAATGTGAGTTTTAATTAGCATAAGATTTTATTATCGAAACCTTATAATTTTCCTATAAATAATCCCTGATAAGGAGATCTAAACTGGTCTCAAAACATGTTTGTTCTCTTATAGCATAAAAAACACGCAGAAACAATAAGGAAAATGTGTGATGTTTTTTCTTGGTTATTTATTTGTCTAGTGAGCCGAAAAGGTGGCAGTTAAGAAATATAATTTTAAATGGTGTATATTTTGCATGTTTCGTTTGCAAAAAAAATATACATAAGAAAGTAGATTTCATTGTGATCTAAAATAAAAATTAATTCTATTATTTATACTTGTAAATTTATGACTAGTGTTACACACACACATATATATATATATATATATAGTCTAATTGTCATATGATAAAATATTATCTTCTTCAGATTATTCACATCAAAGTGAAAAACTATTTGCTGTGAAAAATAATTAATAATATTCTGAAATCATCACGGTAGATAATTCACATAGTCGCGTTGCGTAATAACTTTGGTTAGACTAAAACAAACCATATAAATTCTGTCAATTTTATGGCATTTTTATTGTGATTGTTTACAACATTTTTATGACATAAAATAATGATAGCTTTTATTTAGAATATTTCTGGCATTAACGTTTTAATTCTTAAAATTTTGTTGACCAATTTTGGTGAATTTTACTGGTACTCATTAAATTTGCAGTTCATCAAACTAGATTATATTTCCCAGCATGACCTGGGCCAACTATATCTAACTTTGTTATTTTGTCTATTAACTTACTTAAAAAATTCTACAATGTTATCTGTCTTTTTCTACAAGTACTAAGTTTTTCTTTTGTAACTATTTTGTACAAAATTATACAAATAAATTAAATTTGAATTACTTAATGAACAAAGGAAAAAAGTTAAATGATAAATATGTCTTTTAGTAAAAATTATTAAATTTAAAACTTTAATTCTGTTTTCTTAAGATTACTCTACAGAAATTATTAATTACAACATCTTGTATTTTTAAAGCCTACCAAAAACACCACTGTAAAAATTTATTGGGAAACTATTCTTTACTGGGATAAACCGTCCTGATCGCAAATGTAGTACTGTCAATAGGGCCTATGAGGTGCTAAGTAGAAGTGAAACCTTTATGTGAAAAAAAATCATTTTTCTTTTTTCTTTTTCGCCTTTGGTACTTTTAAAACCACTTGCTATTTTTGGAAATGTGCAAAAAGACATTCTGGTACGATACTCAGCAAAAGTATTGGACATAACGGGCTAGCCCTCACCCGATGAGGGCCTGCAAAGACTGATTGAATGATGAGGAAAGAATGCATCTTTTTAGATTGACTTTTCATTTTTGATACTTTTATGGCACCCCAGCTCTTTTTGGAAATGTATCAAAAGATATGTGAGTTTGATACTCAGAAAATTTTTTGCTCCTCTCTAGCTAGTCAACAAGCCTCCAATACTGACTCAGGCCTGATTTTAAGTAATAAATTGTATTGCACTTCCATAGAGACATTGGCTTCTGATGAAAACTTCGAGAATAAGCTCAGATGGGATCCAAAACTTTGGAAATTAAATTCTTGAAAATTACCTGAAACTTACCAAAAATATATTTAAATTTACTGAAAATAATTGCAATTATAACTGCACCTTTCCAGCAGGAACCCTTTGTTCATCAGCAGGCCAAAATTGCGAAAAAAAAGAAAGTGTGCAATATATGATTTAAAAGTATGATATTGGAAAGCTACAAGTTTTTGCAATTTCACCTATAAGCAATTCGTATAAAAAAATTTTTAATTTGACTGGCAATAAATTGAGATACTGAAAATGACAAAAAAATGAAATTTCACATGAGAAAAAAACAACTTCTTCTACTGTGAATGTGATACGTTTCAAAATAGAAATATATTATGAGGTATACATTCAACATTTAAAAATATTTTTTTATATATTTCGAATAGAGGAGAAGAAACATGAAATGAGTTTTACCTCGATGTGATTCTAAATGATTTGAAAATAAATTTTTTCATGTTTTAAATCAGGTAAAAACTTCAAAAATCTTGAATTTATTCTTTTGTATAACAGAACAACACACCAAAAATAAAACATAAGGTTAATCCTCATCATTCTCATAGTAGTAATATAGTCGACATAATCATATTCATAAAATTTTATCATTCACTACCATATATTGTGGCAGAAGAAAAGAAGAAAATACAAAAAGACTTTGAAGGAAGCAAGAAACTACTTTATAAAGCAATGAAGGGAATTCCGGAATTAAATGTAGTGCAAAATTTAGCAACATGAGAAATATCAAAGGCGAAATGCAATATGAGGCAGGCGGGGTTAGAGACGCTTTCAGAGACCATTTTAGGGGACAATCCGGAGATGAAGATAT